>JAOBSW010000190.1:0-87884 GCA_026214975.1 Gentiana macrophylla | reverse complement strand
TATATTTTGTTCTCGTTGCAACAATTAACACGATTATCTAAACTTAAGCGGTGCTGCGGATAGCGAGAGCTTTGAAACACACGCTTACGCGCACACTGAATAAAAAACAAGCGGAAAATAATCAAAGGCAGAAGTACCGTGCGGCGAAGCCATCACGGTAATTAGCCAACGTATTTACTTGAGTTGATGACCTCTCTCAATGATTGCACCAATGAACACCAGTTATGGGGATGTTGTTTAATACCATTTACACCACTTTGGAGACATGTTTATCGCGAAAGATCAACAAACCATGAATTCATGACAAACTATAATTACATGCACAGATTGATTGGTGCTAAATCATACACATCTGAAGAGACATGAGCGACATGGTAGGAAAACAAACTCACACAAAATGAAACCACACAGCAATGATATATAGTGGAAAACATATATAAAACAAATCTTGCCTTTATTTTTAAGGCACATGCAAGCAACACAACACTAGCATTATTAACAATCATGATTACACAACACGACATAAGCTGCAGCAGAAAGAAAATGATAAGAATCACACTCTGTTTCAAAGCTATTTCTTTGTTTCATCTTATATCAACTCACGAATCATGCTACAACTTCATATCATTTTGATTTCTACCAGTAATACGCGGCGATCACAGTTGGTTTTGTCATTTACTTGGTTTGATAGTTGGTTTGTGATATTCTGGTGCTTTTGTTGATAATCATAATCAAGATTTGATCATTTAAAGTGAAAGTTCTGCTTATGCACTACATAATTTCTTTGGGATTGAAGAAGTGGCGAGAAGTTCATTTTAGTGCATCTGTGTGGCCCGGTTAAGGAATTTTGTCATGTCTTGTGTGATCCATCAAGTGGTTTGGTGATTGCATCGTGTTTGTAAAAATACACTCGCCATAATCCGTATATGCGAAGATACTTATCGCCTTTGCCTCTAATATCACTTGAATTACATTAAGAATGTTACACAAAGTTCATTCACACAAACGCACCTCATGAATCCGTCACAAGTCCTCACAACTCTTTGTCAAAAAATGGCCCGGAAGTAATTAAAAAATGGTGTACCTCATCTACGATTAGTAAATAATTGTTTATACTTTAGTATTCCTCTCCGGAGATTGATCTTTCTAGTATGCCTCATTTTACCTTTAATCGTAAATTATTGTAATAGCTTTATTATTCCTCTCAAAGATTATTGATCTTTCTTATTTCCTACGCCTGAAGAATCCAGATCGCTTTCTCATTACCATCCATATGAAAAATATGAGAACAAAATATAGCCATGTAGGAATACCACTTTCTCAAACCTATATTTGATACTTCATGTTCATTGGAATAAAAGACAAGTGGATATTACTTTTCACTGAACAAAGTCAAATTTTGGTTAAAAACTACTAACATAAATCAACGCCAAACTAAAAGTAAAGATAATATGAACACATTAGCAAAAGTAAGCAGGTTTGGTGTCAATCAACTTAAGCAGTCTTTGTAAAACTATAAATTAACATGGATAAGCAATCACACAAACTCCACCAGTCCTGGCGTAATGCCAAAGTGGTGGGCGTAGAGGCGAAAAAACACCTCGTGGCTGACCAAAATTCGATGCAGAACACAAAAGCACAACTTTGTTAAGACCTTGTGAGTTATTTACAAGCCCACATGTTATAGGACACCAAAATCAATATCTTCTCAAAGGAAAAAACCACGACTCAACAACGAAGATTTAGCTTCAATCAAACATAAGTTGTTATTATTCACTTCCACACACACAAAAATGCTTGGGAAAACCAAATATCGGAAAAGAAGAATGCGGATCGGGAAATCATGATCATACGCAATTTCAAAACCATTAACAACCACTTAGAAAAGAGTGATAAAAAAAAAAGATGATGTATGACATCATATCACCCGTAATCATCATGTTATAACCAACCATGCAAACAAAACACACATCACCTGAAAACAAATCAGCGAGACAAACAACTCACACCACATGAAAAATAAAGAGCCAAGCAAGACGTCATTTAAGAAAAAAAGCAGACTGATAAGGCTCTGAGAACGCAGGTTTATTGATTTCAACCACAAAAGGGCAAAGAAAACTCATCTTCAAACCTGAGACCACGAGATAGAAGAATTAATCGGACAAAGAACCATACCTCGGTCAAAGTAGTACATGCGGCGAGAATCGGTAGATGTCACGATCCGCGAAACAAAATTTAATTAAACAGAAAGCATGAGATTGGGTCATCAGCAGTGAAAGCAAAAGCCAAGCAAAAGAAGCAAAAGCCTTTTTCATTCTCTCTCAATTACGATGAATAATGCAAGCGATGTTGGTGATAATAGATTTGCCTCAAATAAGCGATTTGGGGCCATTGGTGGATCTTTGCCGTGATTAGGCCATTAAGAGGCCGGATACATCCACGACATCCCATCTGTGAGCAGCGAGCAAATCAAACCCTCAATCTCTTTTCCGCATCAAAGCCCATCGATTGAGAAAATAAGCGGCGGATTAACCCGCCAAAGCCGTGGGCCGCCCCATTTACATGAAGTTGGCATTGGTAAAACCGAATGGGCAATGATGGGAAGAAGAAAACAATCTTGACCTATTATTTCTTTTATTTATTGTTCACTAAAATAATCAAGAAAAAACAAAAGATTAGAAAAGGAGCTTAGAAACGCCACATCGGCAAAAGCCTTCCTTTCTTATATATATTAGAAAGATATATATATATATATATATATATATATATATATATATATATATATATATATATATATATATATATATATACTAATATAAGCTGTGATGATCTGGAGAGCGTTATATTTAAAAGTCGATACATTGTATGTATGTAAATTTGTAAATCTTTGTAGCGATTGAAGAGCTATTTAAATAAACCAAAATAATAAAAAAATGACATGAATGAAATATTTACGAGAGATATATGTGTATATAGAAATTTGTAGTATTGTAGTAATTGAAGAGATATGTAAATGAAACAAAAATAACCTAAAAAAAAAAAAGATGGCACAATTGGAAATATTTACAATGAAATATAAAAGTATAGGCATATATGCATAGTTATGATAATGAAAAGTAGTGAAGGTTCACATAAGCGAGCGTGAGATCATTTCAAACCATGCCAATCCGATAAAGTTTCTTAGCGTGAAATAAAAAAGTAAAATATTTGAGCATGTAAAAAAATGAGAAAAAAAAGTTCAAAAGGCATAGATAAAGGAGATTAAGCGTCTTTACTTGAGGTGTTATTTTACTACTTCCTTTTTGACATTTCATACCGTCTCTTGATTGAGTTAGCATGGATGACCAATAAGACCACTAGAAAACATTCTTAGTGACCTAGGCCCAAGCCCTCTCTTTTTTTACGCTATGAAAAAAACAAACCCCGCTGAAAAACCAATCCTTAATTAGTATCACCGGGTGTTGTGTGCGAGATAATAATGAAAATTGAGTTAAGAGTTTGTTTAAATAAATGTGTTTGAAGCTTAAATTATGATAAATTGTTAGAATAGATTATATTATTTGGTTTAAATAAATTCTATTTGAATATATCTCTATCATTAATTAGGTATTTATGTTTATTATTATAATCGATTCAATCTGATCATTTTATATTTCTCTATTACAACCATGCAATTCTATTGATTTTTTTGTTGTTTGACGTGATGGCTCAGCTTACTGCTCAGAGTATTCAAGCTCAAGGCCGCCAGCAGACACACATCTCTGGTGAGCCTGAGCGATCGCGTCCTCCATCTTTGTCAATACACCTGATCTACGCGTCAAAACTTGAATTTATGACGATGAATGTGGCTAAACACCAAAGAGGAATATTGCTCTTGTGCCTGATCCTCCGTGACGTCCACAATTAAAGAATCATATGATATTTCGAGTCCTGGTCTGAGGTCTCAGCCGCCTATTATTACCGGTGATAAGCCTGTAGATGATGGTTACAACTGGCGCAAATATGGCCAAAAGCATGTAAAGGGCAGTGAATTTCCTCGAAGTTATTACAAATGCACGAGCCCAAACTGCCCGTGAAGAAAAAGTTGAGAGGTCTCTTGATGGCCAGGTGACAGAGATAGTTTACAAGGGTCAACACAGCCACCATCAGCCTTCTCCAAGCAGTAAACGAGCAAAAGAAGGCCACGATTCCCGATGGAACACAGAGTCCTCTACCATGGAACAATATGGATTCGGGATCCACAGGGATGGCTGAAAACATGAATACGGAAAGGATCATGATTCCAACCATTCTACTCATGAACATGTTTCTCCTTCAAGTGACATTGAGGACGTGAGTGGTGATGATGAACCAGAACTAAAGCGGAGGTAATTATATGTTTGTTCTTCTAGACAAATGACAAATTGAAAATTAATTACCATGGATTTGCTTGGTATGTTTATCTGTGAATCTTTTACTAGTATTTAATGCATGTTTTTGGCAGGAACATTGAGATTCACACGTCGTCAGACATGCTATGTTACATCGGACAGTGGCAGAACCAGAATAATTGTTCAGACAACCAGTGAAGTTGATCTATTAGATGATGGATATAAGTGGAGGAAATATGGTCAGAAAGTTGTTAAAGGAACCCTTATCCTAGGTAATTATTGCTTTGTTTCATGCATTCCAGGGGTTACGGCGCGCGCCATCAATTTTGCCTTAAATTTTGACATATATACTAATTCTTGTCAAACTTGCCCCATTCATGTGTAACCTATATATATATATCCTTCTTCCTTTTGCAGAAGCTACTACAAATGTACCTACTCCGGATGCAAGGTCCGTAAACATGTTGAACGCGCTGCAAACGACCCAAAAGCTGTCTTAACGACCTATGAGGGTAAGCATAATCATGATCTTCCAACAGCAAAAGCCAATGGCAATACTACAGTCAGTGTGGCGCCTTCACAGTTGAAGCCGCACGACTCTATAGTGGACACTATTGTGACAGGTCAAATGATAGAGTTTATGAACAAGAGAGAAACCGTTGGAACTCACAATGTTTAAAGAAGAACAAATGACATAAAGTTTTGAGGAGTTTTGATTAAAGATGGCATACAATATATTCTATGATTCAGAAGCATGCAAGACTAGAAGATTATTTTACACAATAGAAAGGGGTAATAAAATTTTGAATTAGGTGAATCTATTTACAACTTTCCTTTTCTTTACTTAATGGGACAACATATATATACATTTTTCTTTTTTGGTCAAGAGCATTCTTTTTGTAAACGAATGTACTCTGAAAATCATCTTGTAGATCGACTTGGACAGTTGAGCGGATGATTTGCAAAAATGGTTTAAGCAATTATCTGGACGCAAAGGTTGTGCGACAACGAATGACGTAATGATAATCTACAGCGTTAATCATAGCGAGTCTAAATTGATCATGGCGTAATCTAACATGATTAACGATAGAAATCATCGATTTATCATTCGTTGTGGCGCGATCGTTGTCTTTTATATAATCCTTCGATGGTTTGACCTTTTGTATGAATTCGTGCACATCAATTTAATGCCATAAGCGCGATCTGATCGGTGGTTGATTTCCGGAGAATTCAACCGTTGAAACAAGATTTCCACCGTTCAGATTCAAGGATAAGGAGGGATGAACAAGCCCTCCAAATTTAAGTGATGATCGGAGCCCGTTTAGATGCCCGATCGAAGCGGAAAAGTATCGATGTATCACCCAGCGCGGCCGCCACCAAAAGCGCAGTCGGATCGGCGGATTATTCCTGGAGTTTCAACCGGTAGAACAAGATTTCCACCGTTCAGATCCAAGGATTAGGAAGGACGAACAATACCTCCAAATTTCATGCCGATCGGAGTTGTTTTGAGTGCCCGATCGTCGCAAAGAAGTTCTTCTTTGTATTATAAGCGGCGAGAACCTAATCTGCGTTCAAGTCGGCTGAATATTCCCGACAATTGAACCGTTGGATCAAGATTTCCACGGTCAGATTCAAGAATTATGAGGACCGAACAAGCCCTTAAAATTTTAGGCCAATCGGAGTTCGTTTGATTTCCCGATCGTGACAAGGAAGTTCTTTGTAAAGGCTGCAAAAGCGGCGGGATTCGACAACGGTGACAGATTGGCGGCTTATTCCCGGAGATTGAGCCGTCGAAAAAACAATTCCACGGTCACATCGAAGAAAAGTGAGGAAGAACGATCTCTCAAATTTACGTGCCGATCGGAGTCCGTTTCAAGGTCTGATTGCCACGGAAAGACACTATTGTGGCGCCCAAAAATCTGTGAATCATCTGCCGTATCTAGCTATCCCACAGGCGAGTTCTCAAGCTCAAGGATCGAGCCGAGCTCGTTAGCTCTCAGGTTCTTACAATCGTTATTTGAAATTCTTATACACTTTGTAAACCCTTATTATATATGCAATGTTTTTATATACACAATCACATTTGCACCACAAAGACTCGAGATATCGAGCACGGCGTTCGAGCTCTCTGGACTCGTCTGCCATAAGACCGAGCTCGGCTCGGCATCATATTGGAGCTCTCGATATATGTTAAATTTATAACAAATATTTATCATATTTTATACATATTCTTGATTAGTTTTATTTAAATATCTTAAAGATAGTAAAATAACTTATAAAAATCTAATAAATACAAATAAATAACTTAATACAAATTATAACTTTTGTTATCAGTTTTACAATGGTTTTGTTGTTTTGAATTATGCGGGTATTTTGTGATACAAAGTAGAAGAATCGGAATCAAATTATACAAAAATCGATCAAGTGGCGATTTTGACAAATCCAGCGTAGGCGAAGGAAGCCGATTCACGCGGATTATTTTATGATTACCCGTATTTACCTATGTGCGTCGACACAAGGCACTCAAATTCGGTTAATCCGGCGCGCGCCGAATCGGTTCAGCGCCGCGGGACTGAAATCTCGACTATAAATACCTCGTTTATGAGGTGAAAAAAACATTACCAATATATATATCTACATCATTATATATATTTTCTTAACTACTCTCTGTAAATATTATTTGATGGGCGTTACGCCATAAAAGTAGTATTAGTATTGTTGTAATAGCTAGAATAATTATTGAAGATTGTTGATTTAATCACTTTGTTTTTTACACTTAGAGGATGAAGCCCTTCAACAATTGTAATCGGTAATATTTTATGGTTATTATATTTGTACAATTTTATATAATAGTAATAATGTATGTAAGCTAATTATACAACTAGCCAAGACATGTAATTGAAATATGTTTCTCTTTTAAGGGAATGGATGATGACTATGTTAAAATTTGAATAAAAATTGAATATGATGAATCTCTTTCTACTTGAACTAATTGATAGTCTGTATTGGCGTAATTAACTTGATATGGATGAAACATAACCTAATCATGGGCGACCGAGAGGCGTTAGGGTATGAGAAAATGGTAGAAAAATGGAAGGTAAAATTGGCCGTCGACAAGCGGAACCCTCTTTCTTATCTAGGGATAGAATATTTATACTCGAGAGATTATCATGTCAAATCATTAGGTTTAATTGTGGTTTTACCAAGGAGGAGGCATAGAGCGAATTAGTGCACTTTCGTATGAGGGAATTTGTTAGCTAAGGAGTATCTTGTTTCACATAATCAATAACACTTTAAAACAAAGTTTGATCACATCCATTAAACTAAAAGAGATCATAATTCAATAACATTGTCTTGGTTAGTTCTTTTTAACTATCTATTATATTGGTATACATATCTATATAAATATCTACTTAATTATTGTATTAATATCATATGAATAATTCTAATTGGTAAAAGCTGCGACTTAGATCAAGATAATAATAGCTAATTGGTGTTTAACCACATTTTAAATTACAATTTCATTTCCACTGAGGATCGATCTCGATTCACGGACTAGGCGCAATTTGACCCGGTACTTTGCCGGTAGATTGGACACCCGATTTTAGCCGATCAAGTTTTGGCGCCGTTGCCGAAAGCGGCGTTAATTTATTATGTCTATGGTTACTACTTTGCATTAGCTCAAAACTCTTGAGAATAAATCAACACTTTTCTTAAATCTCATTTCTACTTTTGTTTTTATACTTACCTCGTTGGTAAGTAGCCCTTTCTTGTTTTCATGTTATTTTCCATTTTTGTAGTTGATGACCCGAGCGGTAGGCCAGCTTACTCATTATAAGCCCGATATAAATACTTACGAAAGGCAGTTAAGAGGAGAAAATCGGCGTGGCCAAACCGGTAAGGACATCTTGGAGGTATATCTCCCGGGAATCATCAACTCGAGAATGCAGGAATGGCGAGGCGGTGAAGAAACACCACACGAACAAGGGCTTGCTCATGCCCAGGACATGGACAAAACCTCAATAATCTTAATCCACCGTTACAAAATCCTCACCACCACATCTCAACAACGAATCCCAGAATTGGAATAACTAGAACCGAAATCGAGAATAATCATAATAATAATAACCCACCAAACCCAAGACCAATTTGTGATCGGACATGAGAAGAAATGAAACTAACAATCAATTCGTTTACCTAATGAGGAGCAAATAACTTTGAAATAAAATCCCATCTTTTGGTTTGATTGACACACGAGCTCAATTTCTTGGTGAAGATGGCGAAGATCCATCATCACACTATATCTTTTGAAGAATTGCAACAACTTTGCCAAAGAGCCAAGGTGCTCATCATTGAATTGACAAGAATGTCAATGTTTCCTTTTTCATTGAAAGGAAGGGCTAGAAGCCCGGTTTATGTAAACTCCACATCATTCATTGACAAAGTGGCACGACATTCAAGCGAGTTTAAAAACAATATTTTACTCAGGTAGGAATTTGGAATTAAAGGTCGAAATTGCTAATTTTAGACAAGGATCGAGGAAACACTTGGAAATGAGTGGGAAAGATTTAAAAAAGTTGTTAAGAGCTTGTCGATCATGGTTACTCTCTTGACATGCAAATTCAACTTTTATCGAAAATTAAGAAAGGACTCACGTCTTGATGTTGATCATGCATGTGGAGGCTCTTTAATGATGAGTGAAGCACAAGTTGTTTACGATGCTATTGAAAAAATTTCTAAGAATAACCGAATGTGGGAAACCGGTTCGATCTGAAAAAGTATCATTTGTAGGTGAATCACATCAAACTCAAAAGTTTTAGCACATCTGGAAAATCTTAGTAGAAAGTTTGATGGCTTACAAGAAACAAAAATTACGGCTCGAGAGGGAAGTTATCAAATGAATATTGAATGATGGTATGAGAAATAATGACAATGGAATAGAAGAATTAGAAGAATATTCTAGGGAAGAAGTAAGTTTTACTGCAGCGACATAGGAATGCGAATAATGCTTATTCAAACTTATTCAATGCCATTAAAGAGACCATCCTACCTTTCGTTGGTGCGAAAACCCAAGTAAGCAAGGACAACCACCATATCAACCCGATACAAAACCTCGTTACAATAGTCAAAACCAAAGTTACCAGGAAATTCTTTGAATCAAAATCATCAATCACCACCCAGTTTATACCCACAACACACCACGCAAAGTATACGGTTACTCAAAGTTCAACTCGGCCCGTAGAAGGAGTTGATAAGTGGGAAAAATTAATGGAAAATATGATGGGTGTGATGTCTACCCAAGCTTCGAGAATATGGAAACCATGATGACTTACATAGGAGCTGTCACTTGGGATATGAGTACTTTGAAAACATCCATGAGTGGGCATGACACGAGAATGAGAACTATAGAGGCATCGATCGTAATATGGAAGATCACTTGAGTAGAGAGGAGAAGCGAAAAAGCAGTAGACCTCCGGGAGGATTACAAATAATCTTGAAAGAAACCGAGAGAGGTGAATCTTTGTTATTACCGAAGCGAAAAGATATGTGGAAATAGCGGAGTAGAAAACTCGAGGAAACAATGAAGTAGAAGATGATTTGGATGATAAATTCGAAAAGGACTTAGAAAGCAAGGGCGAACGAGAATTGATAAAGAAGAAGAAGAAATCATTGATGATTTCTTAAGTCGTAATAATCATGTTGAAACCGAAATAGAAGAAGAAGAATGGATCAAAGTCCGAGAATCTTGAAAAATCCAAGGGCTAGCGATCTACGGACCTTATTCAATGAACATGTTAGGAAGGATGAAGTTCTTGATAGTATGCAGATCCAAGTAGGGAGTAGCAATACCCCAGCGAGAACAAGTAAAGAAGAATTTTGAACAAATTTCAAAGAAGGTAGTGCGGGATCATGACACATGGCGACCACCAAATGCTCAAACATTTAAGGAAGCATCACTATCTAAGGAAAAAGGTAAGGAAGGCATGACTTCAAACCTAAATTTATTGACCTTGAATCTTTACCTTACCACTTTGAGATCAAATTAAAAAGTTGAAAGCGGATAAAAAGTATACCGTTTTCCTTGATACATTTAAATCATCACGAATGTCAATATTCCTGTCATTGAAGCACTAATCAATATGCCTACTTACGGCAAGTTTCTTAAAGATATTACATCAAACAAAAAGCGTTTAGAAGAATATGAGAACATCTGCCTTAATGAGGAATGTTCCATGATATTCTGACCACGAGGCTTCCTCACAAATAAAAGACCAGTAGTTTTACCATCCCGTATGAGATTGGGGTTTTTTTTTAAAGGTACTCTGTGATCTCGGGCTAGCATTAACCTTATGTCTATGAGGATTATAGGAAACTCGGAATAGGAAAACTTAAAAACACCGAGATGACTCTCAGGATGGCGGATATAGATCTATTAAGCGTCTAAAGGAGTCATCGAAGATGTATTGGTTAAGATAGATAAGTTTTACTTTCCAGTTGACTTTGTAGTCATGGAGATGGAAGAAGGATTTTCGACACCTCTTATTCTAGGTCGACCATTTTTAGCTACGGGGAAGAACTCTTATCGATGTCAAAAAGGCGAATTAATTTTAAGAGTCAATGAAGATGAAGTCACCTTTAATATCTTTAAGGCTATGAAGCATCCATACAAATCGCTAGAATCATGTTCATTCATAGAAAGCGTATCTTACATGTATATGAGCGATCTTTGAATCGTAAATTTTGAAGATAAGCTCGAAGAATGTTTAGCCTTATCTATCTTTGAAGGAGACAACCAAGAAATGAAAGAAATCATTTTTATCTCGACACGGAAGTTCTTTTGAGAAGCGTCCATGGCATCGTTATTTGGACTTAGAAGCTGGATGGACGATGTTGAAACCTTGATTAGAAGAGCCACCAAGGAATGCGGAATTAAAACCTCTCCTTGAATCTCAAATATGCCTTTCTTGGCCCGATAATTTGCTTCTGTTATTGTTTCATCATCGTTAACAAGTCACAAGAAGATCGGTTGTTAAGAATGTTAAGACAACGTAAGAAAGCGTTTGGATGGGCGATGGCGGATATTCAAGGAATAAGTCATGAGATTTGTGTACACAAGATCATCTTGAATGAAGAAGCCAAACCGTGTATCCAACCACAGCGCCGTCTCAACCGAATATGCAACAAGTAATCAAGAAAGAGGTTATTAAGCTCCTAGAAATGGGGATAATCTTTCCCGTATCCGGCGGTGAGTGGGTAAGTCCAACCCAGTAGTGCCTAAAAAAGGCGGATTCACGATAAAGGAAAATGATAAACATGAATGGATTCCAACAAGGGAGTCACGGGATATAGAATGTGCATCGACTTCCATAAGCCCGAATGAGCATACCAAGAAAGACCATCATCCACTTCCGTTCATAAATACGGATGTTAGAGCAGTTAAGTGGACATAAATTTATTGTTTCTTGGATGGTTATTCGGGTTATCTATATATATTTATTGCGGCGGAGATAGAGAAAAGCGACTTCCCGCGTGTCATGCACGGAACTTTTGCTTATAAAGAATGCCATTTGGATTATATAACGCACCAACTCGTTCGAGAGATGCATGATGGCAATATTTTGAGATATGGTAGAAAAGTTTTGGAAATCTTTATGGATGACTTTAGCGTTTTGGAGATTCTTTTGAAGAATGTCTTACACTTGGAGCGTGTGCTTAAGCATTGTGAAGACACAAACCTAGTTTTAAATTGGGAAAAATGTCATCTAATGGTATCGGATGGTATTGTTTTAGGTCATCAATTTACGAAGAAGGTGTTGAGGTAGATAAAGCCAAAGTTGAAGTAATTAAAAAGTTACCTCCACAGGTAAATCTAAAAACTACGAGAGGATTTCTTGGACATGCGGGTTTCTATAGAAGATTTATTCTGATTTTTCACGCATAGCGAAACCTCTCGATCATTTGCTTGAAAAAAGTACCATTTAAGTTTGATGACAAATGTATGGAAGCATTTGAAGCTTTGAAAGCACGATTAGTAGCTGCACGATCTAGTAGCACAGTTGGAACTTACCGTTTGAACTTATGTGTGATGCAAGTGATCTGGCGGTCGGAGTTGATCTAGAGTCAGCGCCATAACAAATTACTTAAGGCAATCTACTATGCATCCCATACTTTAAACACATTGAACTTAATTCGCCACCACGAAAAGGCTAGCGGCGTAATCTTTGCCTTAGACAAATTTTGATCGTATCTCATTGGTTACAAAGTAATTGTTTATCTTGATCATTCGGCATTAAAATACTTGTTAAAAAAGAAAGATGTGAAGCCTCGTCTTCTTAGATGGATCTGTTACTTCAAGAATTTGACATTGAAATTAAGGATAAAAGAGCGGTGAGAACTTAGTGGCGGACCATTTGAGTCGTATGGAGTTTGAAGAAGGAAAAGGAGGAGACACGAGATCAAAGATTCATTTCGGATGAACAACTCCTCATGATTGGCGCTCATCAAGGATGCAATTGGTTAAAAGCTGCGGTAATTTATCCAAGGAAAGCTTGCCATGGTTCGATAATATTGTTAATTACTTTAGTTGTGAATATATTCCATCTCATTGGACATGGCTTGAGAAAAAAAGTTCTTTTATGATCTAAAATTTTACTATTGGGAAAAACCGGATCTTTTTGAAAATGTTAGGATGGTATAATTAGAAAATGTGTACCCAATGATGAGATTTTAAGTATACTATCCTTTTGCCATGATCGTGAGGTGGAGGCCACCATGGAGGTGGAAAACCGCTTACAAAGTCTTGCAATGTGGGTTTTATTGGCCTTCTACATATAAAGATGCACACCACTATGCAGGGTTTGTGAATCATGCGAGAAATGGAAATATTTCAAAAAAACACGAGATGCCTCTCCAACCTATTTTGGAATGTGAATTGTTTGATGCACAGGGTATTGATTTTATGGGCCCTTTCCTCAAATCGTTTGGTAAGAAATTCATCTTAATGATGAGTCGATTATGTATCTAAATGGGTAGAAAATGAAGCTCTTCCCACTAATGATTCTAGAGTAGTGTTAAAATTCCTTAAAAGAATATATTCACGAGATTTGGCACTCACAGGGCTATCATTAGTGACCAAGGATCACATTTTGCAATCGTCCATTTACAAAATTAATTGAGAAGTATGGTGTAAAACATAAACTTGGTACACCATATCATCCACAAACTAGTGGGCGAGTAGAAGTATCTAATAGAAATAAAAGAATAAATGGAAAAAACTATAGAGTCAAATCGAAAAAATTGGCGGAGAGACTAGATGATACATTATGGGCTATAGAAACGACCTTTAAAACACCAATTGATTGTTCTCCTATAAATTAGTTTTGGTAAATCTTGTCATCTCTGTTGAATTAGAACACCGAGCCTTTTGGGCTATTAAATTTCTAAATTTTGATTCAAAATTTGTTGGTGATTATAGATTACTTGATTAACGAAGCTGGATGAGTTTAGTCTAGATGCTTATGAAAGCGTTCGAATCTACAAGGCATACGAAATCTTTCCATGATAAGAGGATCTATCATCGTGAGTTTCATGTAGGTGACCGAGTACTCTTATATAATTCGCGTTTGAAGTGGTTTCGAGGTAAGCTTAAATCAAGATGGGCGGAGTCCATATGAGGTAACAAAAATCTACAAGTCGAGGCTGTAGAATTAGCAGAGATGGATACCACGACTTTTATAGCCAATGGCCTGGTGAGAGTTATTAAGTAAAGGAAGAAGGAATACCTCTAACAAGAGGTTATGTACCTTAGCGACCCTCCAGCATTAAGAAGAAACATTTTGCTATCGACCACAAAGCGAAGTGATTCTAGGTACACTCTTTCTTATTTACCTTTTAAAATACATTTTAGGTAGTTTAGTCTTTTACGGATAGACATTAAAGTGAAAATGCCTTTTATAGATAGAATAGAAGTTTTATTCTACTTTTAAAATTAGGTTTAGATAAAGATGTTGCCTTTAAAATAGAAACCTTAGTTTTAATTTAAACAAGGAGGTGATAAGTAAAATCAGAGAAAGAGATCTTTGTAATGGAAAATCGAGAAATGCTATAAAGAGAAGGCAAGATTCTACTAAGGTGTAGAATCTGTGGAAAGAGTGAGCACAATGGAAAATGTTAGGAAAGCACAACGGATCTCGGGATGAGTGTTTGAATGTCATTACAAAGGAGCGATTAGGTGGTTATCCGAAAATCGATGGAGATCAAAGAAAAATTCAAATGCTTCATTTACGGGAGAAAGGTTGAAGAAAGCGATATGAGAGAACTCTTGAGGATTTAAGGATAAGAAATTTACGATTCAACGTAATTTTGAAAATTTTGATTTTTCTTTATTAGTATATTTTTAAAGGAATTTTATAAACTATGTAATATTTTATAAAAATTTTAAACTCTTTTGTAATAATCATAAAATGATTTATATATAATATATATATATATATATATATATATATATATATATATATATATATATATATATATATATATATATATATATATATATAAGCCAGTTTTAATAACCCGGCGTAGGCCGGACTAGCCAGTCCACGCCGAATTAAATGAACATAACCTACGGGTTCTTTCTTTCTCTTCTTCTTCTTCTCCCCAATTTTTGTGCAGGCGCCGCCCTTTCCCTTTCCCCACCTCTCACACCATAAACCACATCTTTTCTCCTCTAATTTCTTTTATCTCTTTACCTATTCTACCACAAACACTACAAATTCATACATTACACTCAAAGTTTGGTTATTTTAGACTTAAGTCATCCTTCAACACACAACTCCGACTAGACATTTTTCCGACCACTACATATTTCTCTGCATTGGTAATCATCTAATATAAATATTTATCATTTTATAATTTTATTATATCATTTTAATCATGTGATTCTAAATTTTTATCAATGTTAATTTGTTGTTATTTTCAATTTGTTTGTGTGTTGTTGTTGATACGAATTCGTAGATGGTGAGTCATCCTCTAAGTAAAAGGTACTAAGAAAAGAAAATCGACTACCACCTTAGTACACATGCATGAGCCTGGGCCTTTAACACGGAAGAAGAGGCTATATCTTTTAAGAATCTTTGCCGATCCTGCTTTGCCGTGGCAGCTTTTGATAGATAATTTTCAAAATGTTCGATATTGCTAGAGCGTGCCATAGATTTTCTTGCCTTAGGACTGGGCGAAGGAAATTTTTGAGAGTAGAGGTGGATGGAAATTGCCCGTGGCGTGTTGACCTGTTAATTCCACAATGGTTCTTTGAATTTTATTCTGTCATTTACCTTATGAGCACATAGATGATGGCCGCTTTGACATCTGTTTCTCTTAGGAATGCTACCATTCCTTTTACGATCGATCATTAATGCCTTTTATGCCATTCACGAGGTTCACGATGAGGAAGATTTTTATTACTTTGGGGTTTGATCCGGCCTAGTGTTTTACAAGCAAAGGCTTATGAAGCTCGACAAGCCTTTGATCCATTGTGTGACTTGGATTGATAATAGGTTTTAAATGCGGGGTTGTATTAAGGATGTTAGAGCCATTAAGCGGTTTCGAGGGTATAATGTCGATCCTTCCACCCATGTTAGTGCTTATGGCGATATATGATGTCATTCTGACTTGGGCGATAGTTAATGGCGTTCCGTTCAATCTAGGAAAATTAATCTTTGCTAAGGTTTGGGATTTTGCTCATGCTCGTATTCCATGAGGAAACATGCCATTCCAAATCTTATATCTGCGTTGTGCCGGATAGCGAGAGTCGAGCCCTGCTTGTGAGAATCATCTCTGCGATACCCCGATCATAGGTCTAGACTTGCCCGTATCTGTGGTACAACTTGATTATAATGATCTAACCGTCGTCGGCGTCAATGAAGCCTCGTGCTCAATTCCCACCCCTGATTCGGTTCATCTTATGCGGCTTTGTCGCGAGTCGGGGTAAGATGACCAATCGGCGCCATTCTTAGTGCAATTGATAAATTCAAGCTAATATGGTGTTAGGATTTGGCGATCGAGCGATGGGCAAATGATATTAGAGTTGAAGTTAGTCGTGAGCTTTTATGAGAGTCTAGACCCGCTTATGAGCAAATGTCGATGATACGCCTCGGTGCGAGCGGACCCATATACCTTACCGGCTTAGGTTGGCCGATTCCCTCACCTCCTACCTCTCGCTCTTTCCTCGAGACAACCTCGGGCGATTTAGTATGTCGGGTGGTATGTTTCCAGTGTCACAATTTCTTTGCTCGAGATTTGCAGTTATGCTTGCCCGGTCTCGGTATCACTACGGAGTTTTGGATCGCTTGGCTCCGAGAGTTCGGTTACTATGTCCACCATGCGCTCGCAAGATCCATTCTATACCACGACTTCAGCTTCCGACTTTGGAAGCGATGTCGACTCGATCCATGCGCATCCACCTCACGACTTGAATTTTGAAGACTTTGAATAAAGCTGGTTAAACATTTATCATTTGAAAAACATTTGTACTATGATAACTATTTCCTTTTATGTGTTGTTTGAACTAGAATTTTACGTTGACGTTGTGTTCTTTTCGATGGTTAGTACACTTTTTAATAATTTCCCAGATTAAGTAATAATTTATTTATGATTTTTAAGATGTTAATTGTATTAGTGTTGTATTTTATTAAAAAAATTGGCCATAGTTGCACAATTTCAACTCTGTCCGTGAATAGTGAAACTTCGGCGTCGCGCCAGTTATCACCGACTGACAGTAGAGAATAGGTATTTAATTCGACGAGGAATTAAATAGATTCAGCGTGAGGCGGAACACCCGATCACGCGGAAATTCTATTTATGTCAACTGAGACACTCTTTTCCTCTTACGCTTTCAATTTCTACCTATAAATAGCAACCTTTGCAATCTTAAAATGACACCCTTCTCTTTTACCTCTGATCGATTATCGGTATAAAATGTCCAATCATTCTTCTCGCTTGATTATGATTACTCTCCCCGTTGTACCCATTGATGAGAAACCCGATATTCAACCTTTATTTTTCAATCTAATGATTATCCGCGCCAAGCGACTTTCAAGACCGTTATCTGTCTAACCCGGTCGATCCTATTTTACTTGAGAAGGTCTTAACTTTGAAAAATGAACGGTGGGGATTTTTGCGTATTGAAGGAGGTGGATGGGATCGTTTAGTCCGTACACCAGAGAGCAAGGTCAATGTCACTCTAGTTAGAAATTTTATGCGACTCTGTCGAGAATCTATACGTAGAATCTACTACACGTTTTGTGCGTATCCGTGGTTGTATTGTACCATTCACTCCTTTTATCATCAATCAAGCTTTTGAGATACCCACTGTCCAAACTACTCCAAATAGTCATTATGAATCACGGTGGAATTTGGACCACGATTCATGGTATTATAGATAAGTGTGCGAAAGCTTTCCAAATTCACTCTGCTTATAAATTGAACACGAAACATTTTATAAATTCACGAGTTTTTCCAACTTTGGATTTTCGAGGTTTTACGATGATGAGATATTCTTTGCTTTATGCTATTACGATTGGAACTATTGTTGGTAGAAGTCTGATCCTGAAGCGGCCATCAACTTTGCACTTGGTAGGCGAAATTTTCATCAACCGATGCCATTTGCGTCATTGATTTCTCGAATCTGTATCCGTTTCTTTGAGTTCGAAGCGCATCGGATGAGATCTTTCCTTCCGTCAACCTCTTACAGTCTACTTCCATTAGATGTACCAAGTGGCTCATCTACGGCCAGAAGATTAGAGGAGTAATTTCATCTGTGTTCGATGGCAGGAGTTTAAGTGGTTGGTTTAGTAGCTGGAATAAGATGTTTTAAGTTTTTTTTTAAGTTTCTTTTAAGTTGTTTTGTTTAAAAATTTCCTTTAAGTTGTAAGTTTGTTTAACTATGTCTTTATATTTTGTGTTTACTTTTCTAAAAATGTTATGCTTTTATGTACTCTTTTCCTTTCTAAACAAATAATTCATAAGAAAAACTCGTATCACCTTAATTAAAAGGATTCCTTTTATTTCCTACCCAACTTTTTCACTCATTTATCATCGGGACGATGACAGTTCGCAAGTGGGGAGTAGAGTTAGGTTAGTAAATAAAATGAAGTTAATATATCAAATACTTATACACTTAGTTTAATTATCCTTAAGGAAATAAATGAAATAATATGTAATGATTATAATAAAAATGATATATTTTGATAGAATAAATTTTTAATTAAGTAAAGTAAGCTTGATATATTATTTCTATATTATTTATATCTATTTTAGATTTTAACAAGAATTTAAGTATGTATATCTAGATAAATATTATGAAATATTTTTTTTATGGAATTGAACAAAGAGTTACTTATAATTATAATAAAATTTTAGAATAATTTCCGTTTCAAGACAAGTATGAAATTGGAATCGGACTAGGAATGATGAGATTTTTGGCATTACTTTGACTAACTAGAGCGAAATAAGCTCTGAGAACATAATTTCGATTTTGTCCCCAAACCGGTATGTAGAGTGATCGAGCGCCATTTCGAAATTAGCCGTATGATTAACTAGAAAAAACCAACCCTTAACTTAAATTGGTCTACATTTCCTTGAAATCCATAAGTATAGTATGTCTTATGGATAAGCGGTGATGACGTGAGAAATTGAATAATGGTATATCTTTGAGATTGTAATAAATATTATTCGGAAGGAAATCTTTTATCAAATATTTTTGATTTCAAAAAAAAAAAAAAAAATAAAAATTATGATTTTGAAAGCGATTATCGGGATATTCTTGATCAAGGTATTTTGATCAAAGTTGAAGGTGTAAGTATATGCGACTTGCTTACATCTCTTTTGATTTTCCTTTGTTATCGCTTTCGATTAGCCAAACACGCGAGCTTGAGCGTTATAAGCGAAACTTTGCCATTCTTGAGCAGTCGGCGATTAGATAATTCATATAGTGGCGATTACAAAGTTATTCTAAGTATTTTATTTTATTTAGTAAGTAATTCATGTAGAATTTCATTTAGATAATATTTTAGAGCAATGGTCAAAAGGCCAAGCGTATTAGAGCAATTAAGCGAATAGAGGGCAACTTAAATCTTGGTGGTTATAAGGGCGTAAAAGATAGTCACGCGGACCGTCTACCTCAATTAATAAAAATTAAATATCATGCGCTGAATTTCTGCAATATAAAGCAGCGTTGCAAGCCTGCTAGTGTTTTTGACAATCACAAGCCTGCTAGTTGTTGTGTCCTTTTATTTTTATTTTTTGTTTGTTCTTTTTGTTTTTATTATTTTTATTTTCTGGATACAAAGTTTTTTTAATTATTTTTTTATTTTCTAGATGCTATTTTTTTCCGGTGACCACCTCGATCATTAACCACCGCGATGTAGTGACCATCGGGATGTATTAACCACCCGATGTATTGACCGCGACACATTGACCACCGTGGCGCGTTGTGCCACCGTGATCGATGGCCACCCGATGCATTGACCACGCGGCCTTGCGACCACCGCGGCGCATTCACCACCCGATGCATTGACCATCGCGGCGCGTTGACCACGCGATGCATTGACCACCTCGGCGCGTTGACCACGCGATCGATGACCACCCGATCATTGACCACCGTGGCGCATTGACCACGCGATCATTGACCACCGATCATTGACCACCGTGAAGCTTTGACCATCACGTCGCGTTGATCACCGCAATGATACTGCGACAACGCGATGCATTAACCACCGTAATCACGAGGGCAACCCCGATCGATAGCCACCCCGATGGAGAGACACGCGATCATTGACCACCACGCGTCACGAGAGACACGTGATGCACTAACAACCACGATGCATTGACGTAGGCAAACATATATCACGATGACATTGGCAATCATATATGCGTGACATCAACATTTTATGTAGTGACATCAACATTTTATGCAATGAATGACATCAAAAATTTATGTAGTGACGTCCGGCAATCATATATCTTGAGACATCGCTATGAAATGACACATGATGAAGTAGCCACCCCGATCACGAGAGACACGCGATGCAATGACCACCCGATCACGAGAGACACGCGATCGGTGACCACCCCGATGTAGAGACACGCGATGTTATGATATTTGGCGATCACGAGACACACGTGAAGCGAGAGACATCCGCGATTAAGAGACACGCGATGCAAAGACATCACGATTAAGAGACACGCGATCACGAGACATCAGCGATGTTATGATATTTGACAATCGAGAGCGAGCGTCACGAGAGATATCGCGATTAAGAGACACGCGATCACGAGACAAGCGATAAAGTGACACGCGATCACGAGACACCGAGATCTGATGACCACCCCGTATGTAGAGACCCGTCACGAGACACGCGATGAAGCGACACCACAATAAAGTGACACAGCGTTGCCTGAGACACGCGATGTAGAGACACGCGATGAAGTGACACCCAGCGATCACGGTGACCACTGCGATCACGAGAGACACGCGATCTGATGACCACCCACGATCACGGATACACGCGTCACGAGACACACGCGATCACGAGAGACATCCGCGATGTTATGATATTTGGCGATTCGAGGCGGTAGCGATTAAGAGACACCGTGATGTTATGATATTTGATGATGTAGAGGCACCCGCGATGTAGAAACAACTGCGATAAAGTGACACGCGATCACGAGACACATGATGAAGTGAGACCGCAATCACGGTGACCACCCCGATCTGAGACACACGCGTCTGAGACACACGCGATGAAGTGACACGCATTCTGAGAGACACGCGTTGCGAGAGGCGGCGTGATTAAGAGACACCCAGCGATGTTATGGCATTTGGCGATCACGAGAGACACGTGATCTGAGACACACGCGATGAAGTGACACGCGATCACGAGACACCGCAATGAAATGACACGCGATCACGGTGACCACCCCGATCACGATGACACGCGATACATAGGCGGTAGCGATGAAGTGACACGCGATCACGAGACACAGCGATAAAGTGACACCGTATTGCGAGAGACATCGCGATCTGAGACACCGTGATGAAGTGACACGCGATGTAGACACACCACGATGAAGTGACACCGTGATGCACTCACAACGCGATCACGATGACATCGCGGTGTCTCTTCAAGCGTCAAAAGAAATCGCGACCACGAAAAAAAAACATTTGTACACCCGGCAACCATGGACAATGACATTAGCAACAATTTATGCGGTGACAAGAACATTTACAGCGATTTATCTTTGTGACATTTGATTTTTGCTCATACAACATTATTTACGAAAATCGAAATTTTCTTCGTAAAATTGGCGATGATCGGTGACATGTGAAGATGAAGTCACGTGTGATGATGCATTGACATTTGTGATGAAGTGGCTTGTGAATTAGGGTTGTAAGTGAGCCGGGCTACTCGTGAACTACTCGTACTCGACTACGCAAGAGAGTTTGACTCGATTCGGTTTTGAGTTCGAGCTCGAGTTGAGCTCTTAGAATATTTAACGAGCGATCTCGAGTTTTAAAATATAATGTCAGTACCTCGTGAGCTAATCGGGCCATTAATTAAATATTAAAATAATTATATTTATCAAATTTATAATAAAATATTTTTTATAATTCAAAAAGTATTATTCGAGTAGAGTAGTAGTCGAGTCGAGCTCGATCTTGTTATATTTTATTAAATAATAAATGAATTCTAAGAAAATAATCAAACTTACGAGCAGTCGAGATATATCAGTACTTAGTGAGTCGAGTTTGATTTTGCATTTTATGGCTCGATCAAGCCCAAACTTTTTAGTAGAGCTCAAGCTCACAGGGAGTATCGACTCGACTCGGCTCGATTACACCCGTAATGTGAATGACACTACATTTATTCTACAAATTCACCACGTTTGTGTATCAAATTGTAAATGCGGTGACATCGATGTCACTGCATCAATTATCTAATTGTAATCGGTGACATCAATGTCATTGCATCAATTTTATTTCAAATCATACACAAACCCACCATCAAATTATTGCATCCTTTCATTATTGAAACAAAGCGCCAATGGCGAATTTTTGAAATCTGAACTAGACTTGTATCATCATAAATTTCTTCAGCGTGAAAGTAAAGCATTGATCCTTTTTTGGCCATAGTCTACTTTAACTAGCAAGTTAAAGTTAACCGATCAAACCAATGATTTCAAGACCTTAAGCATCCTATCATCATAATATATGACGTCTTGCCTTGTTATCGTATCGGGTTTATGATACATACAAAAAAATGCCCACAAATAAGCTAGGCAAGAGATTGAAAAGCTCAAAGACTAAATCACGTGTCAATGCATCTTCATTATCATAGCATCTTCAATGTAATTTCACAATTACATCAAGAATACAGCGATAAATTATAATGTAATTTCCGATACATAGCATCTTGATGTAATTTCCGATACATAGGCTTAAAGCTCGGCAAAGGATAAACTCGATAATACATAAATTATTTAAACCACTTTATCAATATCCTAACTTTAAGCTCTTTACAAAATACAAACTCTTCATGTTATCTTGATCTTTTGTTGAATGTTACTCTTTGTTTGAATTATCGGAGAAGTGATCATCATTCGAATGATCATTTGAATTATTGGATAATGTGATTAGTTTAACATGGTTCGAACCGCCTCGTTGGTAGACCAAAGGGAAATGGGCGTTTCTTTGGTGAAACTATCAAGAAACCATGAAAAATAACAAAAAACGGAAGAAAAAAACAACCGCACGACCACGAAATTCCACAATATTCAAACTTCCCGTTTGCGGCAATTATAGAAGTTCAAACACAATCTTTCCCTATTCCTTTTTGCGATTCCTTCACCAAAAAAGATTAAATACTTGCCTTTTTCAATGAGATGGGATCTGTTGTGTAGCCACCTCCATTTAACTGCTAAGTCACCATTACCTCTGCCAAATGGAGTTCTTATTCCGGCTCCGATAGCCAGCGCCCGATTCACTCCACCTGCTCGGTTCTCTGTCTCCTGCTCGGTTGCTCTGTCTCCTGCTTTGTTAATGGGGGTTGGCATCACGCGTTTTCGGTTCACGGAACTAGTGTTTTCCTTCCTCGATCAACTTACGGTAGTTCATCAAATCAATCGATTCTGGCGGTTGTTGCGCCAAGCCATAGTAATAGACCAATGGTGTAGAAGCGGCAATTTATTTCAAACACCTCCGGCAGAAATTAATTAAAGGAAAATTATCAGACCACCTCCGCGAATCCGCCGTCGCCACCACCATCCTCGATGGCGGACCCATGCCAATTTCAAGCGGACCAATTCCGATTTCCATCTTATCAATTTTCTTTGCTTTCTATCAAGTAGATCATAAATCGAGTTAAAAAACATGAGGTTATGATTATGTTGTGGTTGAAAGGGGTAATTAGGAATGGTATAGAAAACGTGTCCTTATAACCAAATATCTTTTAAGCGCGTCCTAAGTGCCTAATTAAGTACTGAAACCAGTCCTTATAAACAAATACCCAAATATTTTATAACTAATTTATTAAGTTGTACATACTTTTTATCTTCTTAAATAATCTTAGATAGAAAAATTAATATAATTATAATATTGACAGCATACGTTATTAAAAATTAGAAATTTAGTCTAAATAAATTATATTGTTTTCATTATGATTTTTTTATTTATTATCATCGCTTATTTTGCTCGAGGAAGATCAAAAGCGAAGTGGGGAGTAGTTGATATATGTTAAATTTATAACAAAAATTTATCACATTTTATACATATTACTGATTAGTTTTATTTAAATATCTTAAAGATAGTAAAATAACTTATAAAAATCTAATAAATACAAATAAATAACTTAATACAAATTATAACTTTTGTTATCAGTTTACACATGGTTTTGTTGTTTTGAATTATGCGGTATTTTGTGATACAAAGTAGAAGAATCGGAATCAAATTATACAAAAATCGATCAAGTGGCGATTTTGACAAATCAGCGTAGGCGGAGGAAGCCGATTCACGCGGATTATTTTATGATTACCCGTGTTACCCGTATGCGTCGACACAAGGCACTCAAATTCGGTTAATCCGGCCTGCGCCGCGAGATCGGTTCAGCGCCGCGCGGACTGAAAATCTCGACTATAAATACCTCGTTTATGAGGTGAAAAAAACCGTACCAATATATATATCCACTATCATTATATATATTTTCTTATCTACTCTCTGTAAATATTATTTGATGGGCGTTACGCCATAAAAGTAGTATTAGTATTGTTGTAATAAGCTAGAATAATTATTGAAGATTGTTGATTTCATCACTGTTGTTACACTTAGAGGACGAAGCCCTTCAACAATTGTAATCGGTAATATTCTATGGTTATTATATTTGTACAATTTTATATAATAGTAATAATGTATGTAGGCTAATTATACAACTAGCCAAGACATGTAATTGAAATATATTTCTCTTTTAGGGGAATGGATGATGACTATGTTAAAATTTGAATAAAAATTGAATATGATGAATCTCTTTCTACTTGAACTAATTGATAGTGCATGTATTGGCGTAATTAACGATATGGAATGAAACATAACCTAATCATGGGCCGACCGGAGGCGTTAGGGTATGAGAAAAGGGTAGAAAATTTGGAAGGTAAAATTGGCCGTCGACAAGCGGAACCCTCTTTCTTATCTAGGGATAGAATATTTATACTCGAGAGATTATCATGTCAAATCATTAGGTTTAATTGCGGTTTTACCAAGGAGGAGGCATAGAGCAATTCGTGCACTTTCGTATGAGGGAATTTGTTAGCTAAGGAGTATCTGTTTCACATAATCAATAACACTTTAAAACAAAAGTTTGATCACATCCATTAAACTAAAAGAGATCATAATTCAATAACATTGTCTTGGTTAGTTCTTTTTAACTATCTATTATATTGGTATCTATATATATATAAATATCTACTTAATTATTGTATTAATATCATATGAATAATTCTAATTGGTAAAAACTGCGACTTAGATCAAGATAATAATAGCTAATTGGTGTTTAACCACATTTTAAATTACATTTTCATTTCCCTGAGGGATACGATCTCGATTCACCAGACTAGACTGCAATTTGACCCGGTACACTGCCGGTAAGATTGGACACCCAGTTTTAGCCGATCACTCTCTCGAGCGAATCTTTTATAAGACCGAGCCCGGCTCGGCGTCATCTTTTATAAGACCGACCTCGGCCTCGGCATCATACTTGGAGCTCACCGATGAGCGAATCTTTAATAAGTCTGAGTTCGACTCGGCTTCTCATCTTGGAACTATCTTATTTTTGGAACTCGACCCACGGAAGGTCGGGCTATCTTATTTTTGGAACTCGACCCACGGAAGGTCAAGCTATCTTATTTTGGGAACTCACCTACCCAGAGGCGGAGGGTCGAGCTATCACGTTTAGAGCTAAACTTGGCGAATCTTTATAAAACCGCAGTCGGCTCGGCCCATATTTGAAGCTCAACTTGGCGCTTAACTTTATAAGACCGATGTCACCTCGGCATCATATTCGGAGTTTGAAGGCTTAAATAGTAAGTCCGCGAAGCGATTTAAATTGAGCATTGGATGGCGGTGGCGAGATACACTTTGTGAATCGGACGACCTCGAGGCTCGAGATAGATCACGGGGGCTTATGGCGATACGAATATCGCACCTCCGTGTGGCGTCGCGAGATGGTCCTCACGAAGCGAGAATAAGTGATAGCCCGAGGGTCGAGTTCTGAGTTGAGGCATCGACAACCGACATGATCGAGAGAAGCGAGGCGATGGGCCTCGCGTTTGGTCCCCGCCAATGTCTGAACAAGCGTCCACATGCGGTCGGTTCCCGACTCGGGAATCTGACGATCGACTACAAGTAGTGTAGGATAAGGGTCCGAGCTCGATTAACGCGCCGTCGATTAAGTCGACCTCGAGGGCGAGTCCGCATGGTGAAGAGGCCCGTTATCATAGGATAAGCTAGGGGCGATGGGCAAAGCCCATATAAGCTAGTAAAAGCCCAGGGCTAATCTGATATTTTACCCAAACCGACATAGTTTAGGGTTAGTGTAATGAACTCCTATAAATATCTGGCCAGAGAGCTACGTGTGAGCGATTCACAGGCAGCGGAGGATCGTAAGGCGACGAGAGAGAAGCTACCAGGTGATCTAAAATCACTCCAAAAATCGTCGCTTGATTGATCGTCCATAGATTAAATGGCCGGATTTATTAAGTAAATGAAAGCCAGCGTAAATCGCCAAAGTCAGTGATATTTTAGCTTTTTTTTTTTTTCATTTATCAATTATTTTCATGAAAAACAGTACGTCATTTGGCGTGTTAAACTCCCATGGTTTGACCTTTTGTGTAAATTTGATTTGTTTTTTTTATGGTGCAAGAGGAACAAATAATTAACCGGCCAAATCATTTTATTCATTCTGTTGGAAAGTATATGTGGTAATGGTTTGTTAATTCTGAACGCATATATTACAAAGTTGTAGAAGCAGATTGCAAAAACAGATGAATACTTAACAAGAATGAATTTTTATTCACATATTTAAATCCTGCAACACATCCATATAAAAATGCAGAAAGCGAAATGTTAAAGAAGAAACTTATTCACAACGAGTTGTAACATCCCGAAGAAGCACACCTTCATCCCCGACCATCCCACGAATCCCCATCATGTGGCTGAATTTTATTTGTTTTAGTTTTTTTTTTTTTTTACTATACATTGCATGGATGGGATATGATGTGTGTACAAATTTTATGCAAAATGTCGCTACCTTAATCATTATTGCTAGGTTAAACGATCCTTGGTTCACCATTTAATACCAGTTCAACCGATAGATTTTTTTTTAAGAAGAAGACAAAATAATAAATATGGAAAATTAGAGATAATGACACAATCTGGAATATTTTTAAATAACAGGACAGCTACATATTTTTATAGGGAGAAGTACAACTGGATAATTTTTATGGAAAATTAGGGATAAGACAGCAATCTGAAATATTTTTAAAATAACGGAGACAATTTCATATTTTTATAGGAAGAAGGACATTGCGTAATTTTATAGCGAGAAGAATGACAGGTGAATCAGAAAATCGATAAATCTCAAGGTGAATCAGAAATCGGTGAATTTAAGCGATGAAATTCGACAGTGAATCAGAAAATTAGTGAATTTAGATGATGAATTTTGAAAATTAGTGAATTTAAATGATTGAATTTAAATCGGTGAATTTAAGCGGTGAATTTAAACGATGAATAAATAGTTTTGTCGCTTTATCGAAAAGTTTAAAAAGCGTAAATTCTCTTTCGATTGATGAAATATTTACATCGTTCTCGCCATTCACTAATTTTTATAGCGAAGAATGAATAGTGAATCTTGAAAATCGGTGAATCAAAATCGTTGAATTTAAACGGTGAATCAGAAAATCGGTGAATTTAGATAATGAATTTTGAAAATTAATGAATTTAAACGGTGAATATAAGCGATAAATTTGAGCAGTGAATTTTTATTGATTGAATAAATAGTTTTGTCGGCTGTCACGAAAGTTTGAAAAGTGTCAAGCCTACTGATTGATAAAATATTTACATTCTCATCATTCCCCCTAATAAATACATAGGCCACATATTTACTAAACTTATTTATCTAATTTTCTATTTATTCTGATGCACCATATCTTATTTCTACCATTGGTCCATAACCATCTTAAAATTTGCCTAATTTGAGAGCAAACATTGTGAAGCCTGAAGCAGCAGCAGCAGCAGCTCAAAAAATACACACAAGTCCATTTTTCCAAAGAAAAGAAAAAAAAACAAATAAAAAAGAAAACACAATAAATATTACTATAATATAAAAGGGTGCTATTGCTAAAACGAATCTGCTAATACCAGAGCAATCAGACAAATTTACCCTTTCTTTGATCAACAAAGTCATTATAGTGTAAATCTTTCTCTTTCTTCTTAAAGGATAGTTCCGAAAGTATGCTCTGGCAGCAGCATAATTGCTCTTGCAATAGTGCTAACCAATATAAAAATATAAAAAGGCAGGCTTGCATCGGTAGTCCATCATTTCAAAATACACTTATTAGGTGGACCCACCTTCACCTGTGCACTCACAAACAACTAAATGCTTCTAGCATTTATTCGATGTGAATCCAATAAGTGATTTTGCAAGGTCGAAACGACACGTGTCCCTTGCTGTTGAATGTTACCGATAATTGAAAGCGCCGACGTTGTCGGAGCAAACGCAAAGCAAAAAGTACCGGCGGAATCCACCGGGATCAAGTAATTCTTCGCCGGCAAAGCCAGTTC
Source organism: Gentiana macrophylla (assembly GCA_026214975.1). NCBI lineage: Eukaryota > Viridiplantae > Streptophyta > Magnoliopsida > Gentianales > Gentianaceae > Gentiana > Gentiana macrophylla. The sequence goes on along the minus strand of JAOBSW010000190.1, from coordinate 59,132 downwards.
GTTGCCGTTGGAGAAATGAAACGACACCGTCGGAACCTCCACGCTCTTCCTCGACGACAAATCGTAACATGTGTCAAACAGAGCGAACCCATTTGTAGACGGAAGATTCTTCGTCCCTTTCACAAAGGCATCACGCAGTGCGTTTATATACAGGTGTCACCAATCTTGTCACCGCCGTTCCGGAATCAACAATGACGCCACCGTCACCGTCTTCACTGATCTTGAAAGTTGAGGAGGAATCTGAACGGCTTCTCCCGCAACACTAATTCCCGTTAAATCTACGTAGTAAAATGTTCTGAGTTTTGAATTCCGGAGTAATGGCGCCGTGACAGCATCGGATGGGATACCGGAGTTAAAGTCCACCGTTGAAGTAGCGTCGGAATCACGGTTTACGAGGCAATATGAAAACGCCGATGCATTAATCTGAGAAGGAAAGACAGTGAGCCACCGCCAAATCCAAGCAACCCGGCAGCTCCACAAAAGACCTTCATTATTATGCCCACAACCAATGGCAATTTTATTCACCGAAGCTGGCCCGCCGAGAGTAATGGTTTCCGTCACAAACTCCCCGACAGTGTAAGAGCCATCACCGTAGGATACTTCGTACATACATGTGTTGTTCCTGCATTCCGACACGTCAAGAGATCTACACTGCTGAGTTTCGCAAGTGAGTGCAGCGTAAGAAGATGAAGAAGCCGGCTGGAAAATCGGGTCGGCTTGCTGGTAACAATCGGCGCAAGGAGCGCATTGAAGCCAGTTAACGTCACTACCAGTGTCGAGTACCATGTAAACTTGACAAGGTGGGTGACCGATTCCAACTCGGGAGAAGTACTCACCGCTTCCCTGACTAGTTCCAGATATCACCGGGCCCTCCAAGGCTTCAACACCCAATTGGTCCTCCATTGGACTTACCAGATCCGCCCTTGAAATCCCATGAACCGCCAGATCTACCCGTGTCTTGAGTGATTGGACTCTGGCCGAGTCACGACTCAGCCTAGCTACAGTGAGTGACTTGTAGTCGTTTTGTGGGGCTTGGTGAATACTAACTCGGGGATGCAGCTCGAAACTAAGTTCAGAATTAAAATGGAGGTTGCTTTTCTCATCTTGCAGTGATTTTGTAGCTTGAGAATCGATTGAAAAAACACCTACCGTCTTCTGAATCACAGAATCGACATCTAGGACAGTTGTTTCTAAATCGGAAATAAGTGTGCGAGAAAGAACTGACTTTGAGATGATAATCAAAGAGAAACAAATTAGTAGAGTTGCCGTGTTCGCCATAGTTGGTTGGGGAAGTTAATGGGCGATTTTCAAATATACGGCTGCTTGCTGCCGGTGTAGATGTAGATATAGCAAGGGGACACTGAGTCGAAAATCCACGTTAAGTGTGATGTGGGACAGGAGACACGACAAAGAAAGAAAAGAAACTATAATGCTGTTTTATTAGGTTAATTACATAGATTATGGTGTAAGATTCAGCTCAATTGCATGCTTTACTTGTGCTCAAGATATGGTCCAAGACAAAAAAAAAAAAAAATCTTATTAAAGCAATCTTTTCCTTCCTCCTACAAATGATGATAGGAAATACTTATATAGAGAGGATTTTGATGTGAAGTGGCGAGTTAAGCGAGTAGAGCAAAACAATTTAAATCTGAGAATGAAGCTGTGTGGTTCGTATTGAGCACGCGGAGTTCTGTAGCGTATGGAGGCAGCGCATGAGTATTTACGTGTTGATGGAAGGTTTTTAGGTGAATGAGTCTATTTGGAGGAGAGTGGCGGTAGGATTATCGAGAATCGCATGGTTTATATTAAGCGATAGAAGCTACGTGGTTTTGATAATCTTTCATAACAACCGTTCAAATGGAGTTACTACCTAAAAGTTTTCCCATGTTGACAGTCATCTATACATGAGAACTTTTTATCAAAGCTAGTGATATGCCAAACCATAAGCGTTCTTTGGATCTCCGGTTGGGCGAGCGGTCGATAACAAAGAAAGATCCTCGGCCCAACCGATCCATATAGGCGTAAGCCGGCTGGGCGATATCATCCGAAACTGCATTAAGCCCTTATGATTCCCGTCATTGGCTAGACAAAAGCGTCGACCATAAGCATTCAACCCGCCAAGCTCAGCCTACGTTTAGGACCAGGGGCGATCTCGTTGCTCTGGTCGTAGTTCACGGATCGGACCATGCCCGCTCGTCAAGGCAAGCGAAATTCAAACATGACAATGGCAAGACAACTCGACAGCGACTAAGTATTGGATCCGCTCAGGTGAAGCCTCATAATAAATTGTCCGGGATAGTTATGTAAATAATCACATTTAATTATGTCACATCATACTTAATTATGTCTTGTCATAATTAGTCTAATCGTCATTAGCAATCCGCTTTATAAATAAGCGGTACCTTGTAATTCATTGATCATCGAAAATATACAAAGCACGCGGACTACGCCATTTTGTCGACTTGAGCTCGCCAACTTACTCGTTCTTATCTTCAAATATTTCTTGAGCACCGCCATACACCCGGCGAAATCGATCGTAAGCACGACGATACCCGTCTCGCGACACCGTTATAACCACGAGATATTTTTGACAATATCGATTGGCTCCGTTATCGAGAAATTTTGTTATTTACCATCTTTCCGATTTAGTCTACCACCCGAAAATCATTTTTACGATGGTGCGGCGAGCTCGCGCCAGCCCGTTTGGTTTTCCAACCAGCGGAAACTTTGATTTTTGGTTATGCGACCCAAAAATCACCAACTTCATCATAGAATTTGTAGGTTCCGCGAGGAGTCAACAAGTCTCCGTCCACAATTCTCGAAAGCGGCTTAAAATCCGCAAATTCTTGCATGAAGTCACCGTTTGGCGCGGAATCCTGTCTATGTTGAAATAGTATCCTAAAACCAATCGGGTTTGACCGGATCCAACGGGTCGGATCATTTCTACTACTTCTTTATATTAATACATATAATAAGTGACTTTTCTGTTATTATATATTTGTTCGTTTAACGAACCAATTATGATATTGTATATATGATAACGTCCTTATTATTAAACAGTGATAGAGAAACCATGATGGTGATTATAGTTGATGAGATCTCGATTCACTTTAGAAGGTTTGATAGTTAAATGTCTATAGTCGTATGTGCTATTAAACAGGACTTTAATTGTACAGTTAGACTAGCACGTATTGGATATGTTCTATCTTATGAAGATAGGAATAGATCTCGTCTATCGTAGTGTAGAGACACTTGCACTGTATGTGGACGTGTATTAGAGAATGCATGCGTTAGACAGAGCCACTTATTTTATTAAGTGTCGTATAATGCGACGGTTGTGTAATTATCCTAAGACCGGAGTCTTCATGACATCACGGTGTGGATTGTCATACTTTGACACTAATGAGGTTTCCCCTAGCCATGGGGCGATCAAGCGATAGTGATTGGGTGTGATACTGAAGCATACGTAGCATTCATGTTGCTCGTCCAGGAATCGCGTATCTTAATGGTATGAGTAAATATCCAAAAGCGCATTCTTATAAGGAATGCCTTATTCTCGAAAGTCTTTGCAAGAAGAAGTAATGTGATACTTGAGAGAGTAGGATATCCATATTATAGAATCACGATCGTTAATGTTTGACACTCGAGATCGACCGTATGGATATTATTACATCGATAAGATTATTTACACGGTAACCGTTTCACATGAAAGGTTGTAGTCATAGCACTTGACTCTTTCCGATAATTAGAGTCATGACATGTTCTTTAGGCGATCATGATCGATATGTGTGAAGGGTATTTTAGTAAATGCACTATGCTTCTGACCAACATATTCGAAACTGTCGGGTTACACACATCTGAATAACTAGCCGAATTAATTTGTGGTTATAGAGATAACATGATGAGGATTTATTTATGCCTACTTATAAAGTATTATAGTGTGGTATTTATTTATTATGAATAAATAGGTAGAAGATATTAATTATAGAATTATATTATTATGTATTAATATTGGATATTAATATATATAGTTATACTTAATATTATCAAACCCCTTTGTTAGACATTCATACTTCTTTGAGTGTTTTTGCCAAGCAGTGAAGAAGCGGGCCTATTGGCATTTTAATCTTATTTTGGGATCGTGAGCGCATGTATGAATTATTAATAACAAAGGACTATGAATTCTATATTTAGTAGAACTACATCTTTTAGAGTGTATCAAGTTTTGTTCAAGAAAGTTCAAAAGGATTATACATCTGAGATGAAATAATAATTGAGGATTTTAATAAATCTCTTGACAATTGGAAAATTCCAAAGGTAAATAAAAGCCAAATATATGAATCATCAAGATTTATCGATTTTAAATCAGTTTTACCATTAAAGCAGGAGGAAAGAGATATTCAATTATCAAAACCTTTTGAAACTATACAGACTTAACTTTACATGAAACTCCTTACAAAAACATCGACAAAAATTATACCAATATATACACATCTGTTTAATCCAAGTAGGAGTAAAACCTCTAACAGAGAGAAGGGTTAAACACTTCCATTTTAAATGTTCTTAGAGACACAAGACACTCGGACTTTGAAGATTCACTTTTAAGTTACATTGAATCCGATCTTTATGCGAGTCAATCACATTTGATTGTTGGCCTAATATTTACTGTTTCATTAAATGATCCAAACATCCTCAAATCACTTTGGTGCTTCAAATAAAAGCACAATTACAAAATGTTAGAAGGATCAATTCCTATTACTATTATTTTTATATTACACTACAAAGCCATGATTTGACGCTTTTCTACAAAAAATGCGATGTTATAGTCCAAAAGGAGAAACACTTCTCCTACAAAGCAGATCTTTAAGTCTAATATGTGTACATCAAGAACCATCAAATTGAAAGATATTACTCTTCCGGCCGAATGGGTCTTAGAAAATCTGATCCCAATGCAAAATAGGTTTCGAACAAAATTGAACTAAGACATGTTACTCAATTCACTAATGGCAAGGAAAAACTTCTTTTGTGAAGAAGAAGTACAAGTGCGAGATACTGCGATTACAGCTCTGTATCTGAAGATATACCTCTCTTATTGATCTGGCGAGTATCACAAATACCATCGATTTTAGGTACCTCACACCCAAGAATTCAATCTCCGATATCCTGTTACAAGACTAAGGAATGTAGATTATGTTTAGCGATTCCAAGATCTTTTTATCATCTGAAAAATGTAGAAAACAACGAAGCGAACACTCCAGAACCAACCAGCCCCTCGTTTTCAGCCATTACCGATAGCCTTAATGAACTAAATTTCCTTGAAAAAGATTTTACAATTAACAAAAAAGTTCTCCAAAATGACTTTTACTCTGAAAGAAATATAAAGAAAAGGACTTGGTTCTTTGACAAATTTATGTTAAAACGAAAAGAAATTCAAAATAAATAATACGACTTTGTAAATCAAAATAAAATTCATATATATTTCTTTGACTTGTTTGAAATTTACTCCCTCGAAAATCATATCGATTATCCTTTCTCAACCATAATTAGTCATATTACCATTAGAAATAAGAATCCAGAATGAGAAACTACTCAAAATTATGAAAAAAAATAATATATACTCACCCACCTTTCCAAGGAATAAAAATACAACACGAAGATCAATATGTAGAAGCTTATCGATCAAAGCGCTGGAGAAGGCGACAAGAGAAATATAAAAATATTATTTCCCAAAATAATTATCACGAAGACTAATCTCCATACAATCGAAAAACAATTGAGAAAATGGGAAAACAAATGAAGATTGGTCTAATAGAGAAAACTCCTCAAACTAATGATTCCGATATAAAACACCCAACAACCCCAGTCTTCAAACCAAACCAAGTATCTTATTCATCTATCAAAGACATACAAAAGAAAAAATCGGATTTATTCAAAGATTTACAAAACAGACTTCAAAAAATGACAGCCAGCTCATCTTCTGAAAATCAGATAGCACCTGATACCCCTGCAATGACCCCCACGACAACACTCCATATTAATACGATTGGGAAAGAATATGATTTTGACTCACACACAGACACTGATATATCACTAGATAAAAATCAACTAAACAAAATAGGATGAAGTTTACAACAAGTTCCGAACAATCCAATGGATATAATACCAGTAGAAACTCAAACTCAAAACCGTTTTAATGCATCATCTGTTTACAATTGGAACTTAGATACTATGAATGAATATCAAATTCTATCATTCCTACAACAAATGACTATGGCTGCAAATGCATATAGAAACGCGACATGGAGTCAAGATAGGACTACCAGCGGAACTACTAATTGCGAGTTTTCAAGACAATTAAAAGGATTGTGGGATTTATTTAACATCGACCAACATGACCAAATACTTAATTCACTAAAATATGATGAAGAACAAAATCTGATTCTTGACGACCAACAAGAACCTCTACAGGATGTTGTATCCACACTAATACATACTATTTCAATACATTTTCTTGGAGATCCGGCAAAATTAAAAGAAAGAAATACTGAACTACTTTCAAATCTACGCTGTAAAAAACTTAGTGATTTCCAATGGTATAAAAATAATTTCCTAACAAGATTAATGCAAAGGGATGATTCCAATCAAAAAATTGAAATCATTTCGTGCGATACGTTTGAAATTAATGACATGTGTAACTCAAATGAAATAGACTTTGAGAATCAAGGAAGATAATTGTTATAGAATTCGGAGTATGCTAAGTGATAACCAAAAATCGGAATGTCAGTCAAAAACAACTATTCTTGTTCAAAAGGAACATTCATCAAAATCTTTTTCTAAGTTAGTAAACACCAACTTAGGCCATAAATTGTGATCAAGCTAGAAATGATTTACACTTGGGTCCAATCAAGAGAATGTAAATCAAAATGTTGGTTACAACGTATTAAAAGAATGAGCCATCTTAATATGTAGGACTTACTCAAACGGGTCAAAAAAAGATGGCTTGCAACATTTTTTTAAACATAAAGTCCACTATTGTTTTAAAATTCAATATTAACTTTTTGAAAAGTTATACAGGTGTAAAAAGAGAACCTATTGAAAAAGAAACCTTCCTTGCGGGATAAAACTTTCAAATCTTATAGGGTTAGGAAAACGGTTGTACACCGATAGAAAAAATGCAAATCAAACCATGTGATCGTGATGCTTAGAGCAAAGTCACAAAAAGATGAAGAAACTGCATGCTAGAGGCAAAAAAAGCATCTAACAATGAGTATTTTGAATTAGAAGGTTGCATCATGAATGAAAGAGTTTGAAAGGTTCAAGTGTAAATGATAATTCAACAACATTATCATAAAGAAAAGTTGAATGAATGTTATCAAGTCGGTATCCTTGAGAAACGATGAATTGAACAAAAGAAAACATCGAGGAAAGGAAGGATCCGTGAGGTTTAAAGAAAACATAGAGGTTTCATTAAGGTATTTAACGAAACCCAACTTGAAGGTTCACACACTTTAGGCGTAGGTCTAAAACTTTCACCTTAAGGTTCACTTAAAGGGTTCACACTTATCTTAATTCCACACTACCAAAGCTTTGAGATTACAAACTTACAAGCTCAACACTTAGAAAAAAATGGTATACCCTACCATTTGAGGTCCTCACCCCGATCCCACAGGAATGTGAGTAGAGGTTAATCGGGTAACACAGTAGCTCTAAACACTTAGAAAATCTAACTTAGGAGGTCAACACTTGAGAAGTGTAACCTTAAAATCAAAACTCAAAAGGTCTAAGCTTGATAAGGTCACATCTTAAGACATCTAAACTTATCGGCGACATTACTTCGTTCTCTGATACCAACTTTGGCGACCCGATCCGGATACCAAGTCCTTAACGAGAAAGGGCGTTAAACACGCGTATAGTTAAAATAAATCGATTATATACATAAGCTTGACATCATCAATACCAGAGAGCGAGTGAAAAGCGAAAACATAGACTCGGGAAAACTTAAAAGATCAACACGCAATGATCGATAAGTAACACAAATTTGCAACTAAAACAAAACCTAAGACAAAATACCCAAGATTGAATATCCATTCAACTATTACAAACCTTTCTTTACAATCCAAAGGTGCAACTATCACAAACTATTACCAAGGAAGGGAGATTACATACCACTAATACAACGAGGTTAAAGAAGCGAGATAAACTTCCACATTTTGCAACTTGGGGAATCACTCTTAGCGATCTCGAACTCTACCTACAACAAAACCATCTTCTCGGGGTGAGGAACAACATACTAAAGGGGTAAAGTACAAGCGTGCTTAGTAAAGGGTATAAACACTTGAATCTACACATGCTATATCACAAGGATTATCAATAATAATAATAATATCACATGGCAAGTCAAAGAAACATAATAACACATATGTTTCACTTGCACACAACACTACTTAGTCTCACTAGTAGACTCAACCACATAAGACATATGTTACCACGTTAATCCAAGGACACTTTGCATGGTGAACAACGCACCACGACACATTCGGCCACTCATATGGCATAAGTATTTAAAAGTGTGGAATATTACACGAGTCGACACAAGTATCTAAAAGTGTGTGATAACGCCCAAAATGGTACCAATAATTATACCTTATTAACTTGAGTTACTGCTCAAGAAAGGATAGATAGGCTCGTTATTAGGTGGAATATATGTTAAATGCTATCTGAGTGTTTCCAAGATCGTAATTATGCATTTATGTTATTTTCCGAAGATTTGAGTCTTGTTTTGTCTCGTTTTATATGTTTTATAGGATGTACGAATGCTGGAGCATTGGAGAGTGGATGTGGACCAAAATAAATATATTGGACCGAGTGATTAAAGTCAAGAAGAAGCTGCTTTGAAGAAAAGGAGAAAAGTCGGCCCGGTTTACGAGGCTAGAGTCCGATAAACCGAGGACTTGTTGGACCTGGCCCGATTTTGCCGCGTTATCTAGGTCGGTTAGGGTTTTAAAGAGTCATAAGTCGGTCATTGTATCATATAAGGCCGCATATCTTGAGTATTACATATCTTACAACATTATTATCAATTCTTCAATTATATTATACAATTTTGATGAAATAAAGTTATTCAAGCTTTGGAAGAGTTATTTACGGTTTCCTCCTTCCTCAATCAACTCTGGCTTGAGAAGATCAAGCTAGATCTCCTTTGTTGAAGGTATGAAGCATTGAGCGTTCCTTTTTGTCTTCAATATGGTAGATCTGTTTGCGTATTTATGTGTTTTAGTTAATCTGCATGTTTAAAGACCCCTTAATTTACTTAGAATAATCGTAATTAAGCAATGTAGATCCGGGAATATGAAAAGTGACCCGGTAACCCGGTCTATCTTGGTTTACCGATGCATTATTTGAAAACCTAAAGCGGGATTCACTCTACGACTCGTTGATCGACGAGTTTAATTAACATTGGGTTAGATCATGCCCAATCTTATTGTAATAATCGTGGCGGCATAAAATCCGAATAGTGAAGTGCTATGTTTGGACATAGTCTTGAATGGGCCACAAGAGCGTCTTGATCAATGTCGACGCCAGGTCAGGCGGGTTAGCGGTATGAGTTAGCGCTCTATATTGGTAATTCTAGTTCTTTATGCGTATGGGCTATTACAGACCAATTAAGGAGGGTAACTTGCGTATAGATCGTCTACTACCATTGTCGGAGTAGATAGGAGGAGGAGTTGCATCCGTAGCTGATAATGATAATTAAAACTAAGCTCGCGATTAATTTAAGGAAATTATGTAGGGAAGTAAACGTAACGATTAACTAATCCAAGTTAGTAGATCGGTGAGAAGAGGGGGAGGAATAACAAGTTTGTTTTATGTTATTATTGGTCAATTACTGCCTTTATGTTGCTTCTTAATTAGGTTAGAATCGTTTATACTTATAGTTGCATCGTCTCTGTAGGATCGACCTTGACTCGCATTTACTATACTAGATGTACCTAGTATTCTTGCTAGTAATATCGACGTTAGTGGCTTACACGCGATCAGTGTAGATGTGTAATAATTCCATGCTGCGAAGAGTAAACGTGCTTCACCAATGACTAACATGATGTAGGTTTTAGATAAGTCAAGTACGTATTTAAGCGATTAATCTAACCATCTAAGTACATTACACATAGAAGGCTTCTTAGGGACCACTAGACCTTAGACAAACTCTACATTCTGACTCTTAGCGCATTTGCATGAAAATATTAGAATCTAATCCAATACCCACGAGACTAGGAATAAGGCTTCCGGTGATCCCGAGTTTCTCCCCGCAGAGGGTCTTCACAATGTGCTGAGCCAAATCCACCAGAAACCGAACCCTTAACTTCGTCACGTTACAAGTAAGACATTGAACTCAAGTCAACATCACCTATGGTAAAATGTAAAGTGTTCCAATGTTTCCGTGAGACACGGTGCGTACGTAGCCAAAGCCACTAGAAGACGTACACTTGACTTTACAACATTCCACAAAACTCTCAATTTCATTTTTGCCTAGAAAATCAGCCAACACTCTAGGATAGAATTCCATGTTTTCTTCACCATTTTAAACACTAAAATTACTCCAAATCTATCCCCAAAAAAAAAACGAAAATTATTCTACACATGCTTATAACATTATACTAGATCTAAACACTAATATAACATGAAATTCAAGCCAAAGTGATATGAAATTACTCTAAAATATGTTTGAAGTAAAAAAACTACATCTAAACACCCACATAAGACATTTAGATTTGGTTGAACACCCATTTACCAATGATTTCACCAAAAAGCTTCAAGAACTCTTCAAGACCACTCCAAGAAGATCTAGATCCACAAGGAAAGCTCAAGAATCTAACCAACTCAACTTCAAATCTACAACCAAAATGAAGTTCTACGATTATTCTGACCTTTAAAATATTAAAAGCTAAGAAAACAAAAGAACACTTATAGATCTGAAAATGGGTTTCAAACTCTTACCCAATCTTAGTAAGACTTGTATTTTTGGTGAATATTTTTGTATAAATGGTTTGTGATTCCGGCGGTTGGATTGACCAAAATCTGGATTTTTATTTTATTTTTAATCTTAACTCTTTCACTTTCTTTTCCTCATTCATCTCTCTTTCAGCCGCATGAACAAATGATGGGAAAAAGTGAAATGAAAAGGGTTCGGGTTAAAAATGAGTATTTATAAAGGGTGGTAAAATTCCCATTTTGCCGTTACTAAAGTAATATTTTTAAAATACCGTAAATACCTTTGAACACTCTATTCATTTAATTAAAACATATCACATTAAAATTATCAAACCTTACACAAAAATCATAAAAATACTTTTATACCATTTACGAAGATACGGGATATCAAATATGGTCTTTGAGAGATTAATTTGAAAGGGTGGATGTAGGCTGAGGTGGTTTTCCATATAGGAAAGGAGGTAGAGAAGGGGAAGGGGAAGAAATAGAGTGAAATAACCCATTCTCCGGCGTCAAAATCGGTCAAATTGATCTGAATGGTCAAAATATTACGTGTGAAAGGGCAAGTTTATTAAAAAAACACACGTTTATGTAGAGACCAAAATGTTACGATCCGAATAATTCAAAGGTCTTCCAGTTTCTTTGGGCCTATCTAAAAAGGCTAGCTTCGTATTAACATTGACACGACAAAAAGATTACAACGGTTGCACAACAAAATCATCAATCCGGTGAGGTCGTAGTAGTTTCTGTAGATGAAGACGAAGCCTGAGAATTATGATCAGAATCATTGTTGCTGTCTTGGCCAACCGGGTGCGATCCCTCATGTTTTCGATGCCTATGTTTTGCTGATATTGATGCATCCTCAAAGGGTGTAGCTAATGTAGCAATGGGGGCATAGATTCCGTTAGAAGCGGCACCTCCAGAGTTGGTGGTTGTAGCCATTGCAGCAGCATATTCTGGAGGTGGCAACCATATTCCTCCGACCACCACATATTGTGGCTGTTGTGGGTTGTTATCGTCAATACAAGGATTTGATCTTTTGTTGTGCAATCGATATTTCTGTATCATAAATAAATACAAGTAGTAATCAGACTAAAAGGAAACATATTAAAATTATATTTGCTTTCTATAAGACATGTATTGTAGAGTAGGGATGAGAATAGTTAAGGAGTATAATTGTCAAACATATATATATATATATATATATATATACATATTACTCTACTGGAATAACAGTTTGAAAATATAAGTCTAAATCTAAATTTTGATGTGAGGGAAGTCCATTTGCTTAACATATTGGTGAAACAAAAAAAAAAGCCTAATGTGAGACACTTTAACAATCAAACCTAGGTTGTGAGGTAAAAGAAGTCTATCTTTTGACATATGACCGGTGAAACAATCATAAATGCCAAATGTGAGACACTTGAACACCCAAACCTAGGTTGCGAGGTATGGGGTGACAATCTCTTACCATATGTTCGAGGTTGTTAAGAGAGGAAATGTCATCATCTCTTAACATATGGTCGGTGAAACAACTACAAGTCCTTAATATGAGATACTTTAACAAGTGTCACACAATACAAATAAACGACAATATAATGTGGGACACTTTAACAAATGAAACACTAGACATATATAGGGCAATGTAAGGCCAACGAAAAAGCCTAACAATTACACAATAAAATAGATGACACTAATACAATATAGAAAATATATGTTTATTTAAACTCATATAAGAGGAGATAAGTCATACTCAAACCTAGGTTATAAGGCCATGAAAGTTAATCTCTTAATATAATGGATAAAAGCGATCATGAGTGTCCGATGTGAGACACTTCAACAAAAACTTAGATAGACTTATAGTGAAGCATACCTGCAAATGGCTTTTAACTTCATCATTGGTAAGTCCATCTACCTTCATCAATTCCCTAATTTGTTTTGGGGTAGCAACTACAACAAGTCATATTCAAGATTGATTAGCCTTCGGTAAAAATCACAGAAACTAAATTTAAAAAAAAAAAAAAAAAAAAACCTTAAATCCTTAATTATATGTAATTTTTGTAGATAGATGCATACCATTTGAACCACCAAGTTGCTGAAGTGCCCGCAAAAACCTTTTATGGAGTTCAGGAGACCAACTCCGCCTTGTCTTTCTTTGAGATTGACTTTCTTTTCTCCTTCATGCTTTTACCACCATTACTGCCACCAGTTTCCGCCGTTGAACTACCAGCCGCCGCCGCCTGAGCTGGCAAACTGTTTCCGGTCACAGTTGGTTGTAAAGGAGCATCACTTGTTCCCACAATTTGGTCCCTTCTTGAATGGCTGAAATGCTCCACCAATTCCATTTCTATTCACCTCCATAACCGATACCCGTTTTGGCGAAGAATCCTATACCAAATTATCTTTAAAGATCAAATCTTTATCCTAATAATCGAAATCCCAGATGAAAAAATCAATCCATAAATAAAAGGGAAGTGCGGATTTTCAGAAGGAATAAGAATGTACCTTTTTGGTGGGTGGTGGATCTGGGGTTTGATTCCAAAGCTGGGCGGATCTAAGCCACTCAGACTTGTTGGATACTGCTTTATCATTGTTTCTGCAAACTTTAATGTTGTTTTCAGCATTTTGTGAATTTTGAGAATGTTGCTCATCATAATTAGAAGATGAATTCCTTTTTAATGGGATGAATTCTTCAGAGATTGGCCCTTCAGTTGATGTCTGCTCAGAATCAGAGCAATCCGATTTATTATACACACCTTCTTTTCCTAAATGCTTCTGCTTGCATTCTTCAATAGCTGCAACATCATAATTAAAATTAACAACATAAGATAAACAGAAAGAAAAATCGTCAAATCATGTTAAAATGTTTAAGCCCAAGAAAGAAGAATCACAATTTAGAGTACCTTGAGTAACAAGCTGAAGACAGAGAGGAAGTTCACGTTCGAAAACTTGAATCTTCCGACGTTCCGCTTCTAAACCTTGAATATATTCAAGAGTTTTCCGCATGTTATCATTGAAATCACTGTTCTTACAGTGGTGATTATGGCTGTGTGGATGTGGCTAATCATGCTGTATTTTATTTTCTTCTTTTCCCTTGTTTGAGACGATTCCCGATTAAAAAAAATATGATCTTCAAAGCACAGTTGGATTATTTGTCATAGAGTATAGAAAGATCTGGATTGGAAATGAGAATAAAGGGATATACGAAGAATCCTCTAATGGAATAAACTTTGTTTTTTTCTCACAAAAAAGAAAGAAAAAAAGGAATAAACTTTGTTTTAAGAAAAAAGATAAGTGTAAAAGAAATTTGATATTCTCATTCCTTTTGTTATAATACCTATATGCTTATAAAATGGCATATGGTACTAGGTAATGCATTCAGCACTATAAAATTATAAAACCAAGAAGCATCTATGGCTGGTTAATTTTAACCATTGACCCGACACGTGGCGATTTTTTTTTTTTTTTTACTTAATCGGTCATTTCGATTATGTGAGGTGATATGGACTCGGCTCGATATCGGTCTTAAATCAATCTGACTTTTTCCCACACAACACATGTGTTTCTAGGCGTCTGTGCCGACATGTTGCGAGTTTCTTTCGGTCATTTATATTCATTTCAAAGCAAGTCAATTATCGTCTCAGCGGCGATTACACTCATTAAGCGGACAATCCGGCCTTTCGGCAAAAAAATATTTCACGATGGTAACTACCACAATAAAGATTCTACGATTTCCACTATATTATAGCAATAGACACAAATTTTCTCATGATGTCGGTCATGTTCCAGTAATACATCAAAGTAATTACTCCCACAACGAAGTCTTATAAAAAGGGTAATCACCTCAAAATCATAACCGTTTTAGCTTGATCCCAACATCTTGAGTACGCAGGCATAAATAAAGCGGCTAAGCTAATTCTTATCAACAAAACCACCAAATAAATTAGTAGTTGGATTAACGTTCGATGCCCAATTATTCGATTCACAACCCGATTTCATCACTGAAGATTTTGAGCATCATTATTGGCGTTAGAAAGAGGGCTCAGTTCAATCCTTGAATGTTCTTGTGGTTTTTCACGGAAAAAAACACTCTAAATCATAAAGGAAAAAAGGCGATGGAAGATCGTCATGTGTAGGACACAAAGGAGATAGACATTCGTGAGCCCGAACCAAATAGGGCAAAAGACAACACTATCTACATGATCACAAATGAACATACATCACATTGGAAGTAGTGTCAGAAAGACAATTTATGTAATTATTTTTATAATTAATAAATGATGATTTACTCTCATCTTATTATTTGCTTAGTGCTTATATGTAATACACTGCTGAAAACCTCAAGTTGTATCATATGTAGCCATATAACTTAGTGTGTTTCACACGTGAGGATTAAGTTTATGGTGATATACTTGAATTGTTAGTCCGTGGTGAACTTAATCAAAGTATGGTCTCTATTGATTAAACCACCATGAATGCGCCCATAACACTTTCTGGTGGTGTGACCATCTTATCCGGACCGTCGATATTGGTTATCTAAGTGGGGCATTTATATATGATGTAGTCATATAGAATTGGACCGATTTAGTCTACATTTCTCATATAATTCTGTGATTGAGAAATCTTATTAAATCACAAGATGATCATTTATGGATTAGCCTTAATCTGAAGTGATTGCAAACTCCGGCTTGTTTCAAGGGTTTGATGTGTTCGTTAAGGATCGCTAAGAGGCGTGGTCGAATCACTTTCACGTTAGCCTTATCGGAATGAGTAGCTGGGAATGTGTCTCATAGATACGGAATCCATTCCTTCCTACGGGAAGTAGAAAGACAATCCCCTTATTTGTTGATTATAGAAACTGATCGATCCGCGGAGTTCATATTGGTTATGAGCTAATTGATCACTAGTGGTTTAATGGTAATTAAGGATAAGATGTAATGAAGAAGGTTTACGGAAACATTCCCGCTTCATTACGGATAGTCTATGGAGGGTTAGTCTATATGTAATGATTATATCAATGGACACTTATTGACTCGACTTTTTGAGAATAAGTTATATCTATAATCGATAGAGTTTAGTTTCAATTTATGATGGCGTAATTTTGGAATTAATAAGTTGAATAGAAATGTTCTGTTCGATGAATGTTTTATTCCATTTATTGTAAATTTCTTGGTTATAGGTCCATTGGTCCCCTTGATTTTCTTAACACGTGAGTGAATTCTCGTATTTTGGAACTTGAGAATAAATTAAATAGTTAGTCTATTTAATGAATATCACGGATATTATTTATACGGAAAATAATACGTATTATAGAAAAGACATTTTCTATTATCCCAAATTGCATAAAAAATGGCGCCATATTTCTTGATTTTGGGAAAAGAAATTTTCTCATAATTAATTATAATGTGGAAAATATAATTATTTATTTTTTAAATAATTATAAATAAGAAATTAGTTTTCTTATTGGATAAAGAGGAAATTTATTTTCCTATTAGATAAATGTTTTATTTTTCATTAAAAGAAAGATAAATTTGTGTGTATAAGATAAACTCTCAAACCATTTAGTTATTATTACATATAAAGAGTTTATCCAACACTAAATTGTTAAAATCAACGCCAATTTTGAATAAAAGGGACGCAAGTCTTTTTTGGAAAGCGAGAAATTTTGTTTTCTGTCTTAGCCATTGGGAAGAAGAAAAACTAGTTTTTTCTTAAAGGCATATTCAAGGAGGTTCGAATACGGGATCGGCGTCCACCAACCATCGCTTTGAGATACAATCCGGAAGATCACGGCATCTCGATTCAGTTGGGAAATCTCATAACCTTTTCTTTAAGGTATTAATTAATCGTTCATATAAGTTAATTAGATCGTAAAATTCATGCTTCCGCTATAGATCTTGATCTAATCAAGATCTAGATGAATCTGTGTGGGTTCTGACTCGACTCGATTCATTCGAATCGGGTTATCGGGTCGGATTCAGATACCGGCAACTCCAACATGTGGTATTGGAGCCATGTTAAAACCGAATTTTGGTCGATTAATTAATTATGAGCGGATTAATTAATTAGGGTGGAATTGCATTAAATTGTATGTTGCATCTTTTATATTTTTTTGTAAATATATATGTATTGTTGAATGTTGTGGTTGTGGGATGGATTGGGGTTGAGTACACATTTCTGACCGTTAGATCCATTGTAAACTCGTTTTTCGGGTATAGAAAATTATGTAAATTGTTGTAATTTTAATTTCCTAGAATTTTTTTTCTTCGGCTCTGTTAATATTGTTTTCAAGTTTAAAGCTTTTTTAAATAAACAAGTCGGCGGTGAATGGTTTGGAGTGCAGCTTGAGAAGGTGGACATCTAGGGTTCAAGTCACATTGGATCCAGTTCGGCTATGAGACAGATTGATGAAGAGATTTGCAAATTAATAAAGAAGCAGAGTCGGTTTTCTATTATTGATAATTAGTAAACCCACTAGGTTAGGTTTAGGATATTTTATTTATGATAGATTAGATACGGGGGTACCAACGGTCCATCTCAGTAATTTATTTTACGAATTTATTTTCTTTGACAATTATTTATGTGATATAACCATGTCATACCATGCCATGCATCATATTCATGAATTCCACTCCTAGCATATGCATACAAGAAGATAATTAATTTTGGCATTAATTAGGCATGTATGAACACGCAATTAATTTAGATTAATTTAGGTAATTAATTAAATTAATTAAGCAAACGGAAATTTATCTGGATATAAAATTCACATGATAAAATAAAATTTACTCGATAAATTATGATTTTAGAATCTTAAATCCTTCAGGGATTTTGTTTATGTAGTGGCTTCATATAAATAATTTTAATGATCGAAAATTTGGAAAATCGTGAAAATATATGACACTGACTAGACGGTATTTGGAACCGATAAGCTGGTGATTGTTTTTCATGATTTATTGTTTTCGGATTATTGAAATTTTTTTGAGATTCTAAATTTTTATCATGACAATATTAGGACTATAAAATTTATTGGTGAATTTTTGTTGTGTAGTATCTACACAAGAAATTTCTATTGAAATTTGAAAAATCATGAAAAGTGTCACTAGTTAGATGGTATTTGGAACCGATAAATTAGTAGGAGCTTTAAATTTCATGATTTATTATTTTTCGAATTATGACGAAATTCATAAGTCCTAATGTAGTAGGATTATAAAATTCTTGGTGAATTTTAATTGTGTAAGCGTCTACACAAGAATTTTAATAAATCCATAAAATTGGAAAATCGTGAATATAGTGACACTAGTTAGACGGTATTTGAAACCGATAAACTAGTGGGAGGATTTATTTAAGTATTCATGATTTATTGTTTTCGGATTGTGACAAAATTTTGAAAATCCTAATGAGACTACCTATTTTTCAAAATAACGAGTGGGAGCGGGGAATGTGACAACCGACCCCACGGCCTCTACTGTTGACACAAGCAAGTAAGAGAATGGTGACGCCTCGTGCCTTTTTGATTTCGGCCCCCAAAGGATGGCCTTCACCGCTATCAAAATGCATGGCTTGGTCTCCGAAAAGATAAGATTTTGGGTACTCGTCGGGTCACAGACCGACCCTAAGACGGCGTACTCGGGGTGTACTTTGAGATCTGAAATAGTAGGTCACACTCACAAGGATACTTTTTGGAAATATCTTGGCTTGAAAAGGAAGGTAATCAACAATTAAATGGAGATGTCTGATTCTTACTTAATTGTTGAGAGAGATTGTCTCAATTTAATCATCACCTCTTTGACCGACCACTAGGCGCGGTGATAGCAAAATACTTAATCGCTAACTTTCACCGACCAGTGTCGGGTCAACGGGAGTATAGTGGTCACAAGGTTGAATCCATAGGGAGTAATATGTCTAAGTACCAAAGCTGACGTAGAACTTAGTTCAGGCCATAATAACGGTGGGAGATATTATACTAATGCAGAAATAAAGTTTATACTACCGGTTTTACTTCTAAATATTAAAGGGTATAGCCGAACTATGATCCCACGAGCTACTTTTACCCCAAGGAAAGACTTGACAGGAGCGTGTCTTAACCGACCTACCTATCCTATGTAGTTTAACGACATCCACGGGTGCCAACTCCTAATTCTAGTGATTAGACTGAACAACTCGATCTAACCACCCTATGTGAAGCTAACCGACTCTCCTTTTAGAAAACCGATTATCCTAACATGATTAAGGTCTAGAGTTGCTCGACCAACGATGACAAACCTCTGTATTGGAAATGGTCCTAACAACTAGGCCGAATCTACGCAACGATCCCAATACCCCTTTTCCCACATCTCACCGCAAAATACATCTATAAGTTCGATGTGTGTGATAGTGAACTAGGTGATCAATCTAATTCACGACATTATAATAAGTTTTAGGACGTGGATTAATTGTTAAAACATTAAATTACGCACTACACAAGTCCCTATCTCATCCCCTTTAGGGTTTTTACTCGCTTTCACATAATTTGGCTACACAACGGATTAGCTACTCATGATTATGCTAGAAACGGAATTAAAAGCAGAAATTAAACTAAAGACCACAAATAGAAGAGAAAACATTACCATCAAAATTGCCATAAATCTGATCCAGAAAATATCCAAGTAGAAAATAACCTAAAAGTCGAATATTTGGAAGTGTAATGGAAAAACTAATCTATAAAAGTGTTTAGAATCAACGAAATTAATCTATGGAATAAGTGGATCAAAGTATGATCAACCTACACTAAAACCGCACCAAGATCGCCCACAAAGTGTCTAAAGTCGGCCAGATATATAAAAGTGCTGAATGAGCTGCATATTTATAGTGTAGGGTTGAAATCTGCTGCTGTCGGGGCCGAACGAGCTTTTGCCTCATGATGAACACTCGTCTTCCTGGTGATCTGGATGATTATTAGGGCTTATTCTTCAATGAACGAGCGTCTAGTATTCCTTGGACGCTCGTTCGGCTTATCTGAGCTTTATTGGCTTCGGGCTGAACCCAACCAAACGCCCGTTTGAGGGTGTTGTGGACGCTCGTCCGTCATCTAAGCCAACTTTATATATCAAATTCCAAATTGCCAAACGCCCGTCTGGATTGGCCAAACGCCAGTTTACCTGAGCTTTGCCGCAAACGCCAGTTTGTGAATAGCAAACGCCCGTTTGCCTTGATTTCACTCCAAATTTGATTTTTCCTCCACTTTCATGCTACTTTCATGCTTCGAATACGTTTCTCAATCCAAAACATCACCTTCCGGGTCCTCGAGTCACCTAAGTCCTGCAATAACATATACGAACAAACACCACGCGTAATTCTGCAAGACAAAAGTGCTCGGAAAAGAGATAAATATCGCTAAAAAGGCGGAGTTTACTATCGATGTGACAGTTTAACTCCCCGTGCGTATAACTCTCGATATTACTCTTAAACAGGTCTAGCAATGCCCAAAACATGTCAATAAAGTGATAAACGAGGGTTAAACTGTACACCAAAGTACAGTAAAGTTGACTCCCATCAGGCGGCACAGTAGGTGTGAGATTAAATTCTTGGAATGGTAGGATAAACTGTATGCATGACATCACGTTTATAATTCCTAAAATAATTATTTGTTGTGGTGTATAGTATGATTTGATTCATATTTCTGTCATAATTTATTTTTACAACTACATATCATCTCAAGGTATCTAAACTTCTAAACACGATAAAATTGACTGATGATGACTTCGTATAAGTGGAAAAGTAACGAGAACGTTTAACTCTTAATCAAGAATGCAATTAATTTTTCGGAAGAGGATGTTCCTTTTGAGCCTACAAACTTAAGTGACATTGATAAATATGTCACTACTGAGACTAGTGTTGAACGGGAGACAAATTAAAATTAGTTCAAAGATGACGAGAATGATTTGGTATCAATCTCACTAAGACATCCCACAGTTCACAAGTAGTGGCTACTCAAATGAACTGCTAGTTCACGGTCATTTCCTCTTAAAGAAATCTGAGAATGGGAAGGTAAATGTCTACAAGTGTAAGTCAACTAAACTAAATAAGTTAAAGGCTAAACCAAAACATTAATGAAAGAAAGCATAGGATAAGGGAAGCGATTTCGGATCACTAACCTATGAATCCTTAGAGACTCTCTTAACTGGGTAATTTGACCCGGAAGCTAAGTTCTTTTTGTTGAAAAGGTGTCCTAAACCCAATCGGGTTGGACCGGATCTGACCGGGTCGTGTCGTTTACAGTCTATTTTAGTTCATGTAATAACTTTATTATGATTAATAAAAGTACTTTTGTTATTATATATTGTATATCTTCATGTTGTTAGTTGTATATATATAGTCTCGTCCCTAGTGTCAAACTGTGATAGATAAATCATGATAGTGATTATGGTTGATGATCTCTAATCGCTTTAACATGTTTGATACTTAAATGTCTCTAGTCGTATGTGCTGTCAAATGGGACATTAATAGTATGACTAGGCTAGCACGTATTGGATGTCTTCTATCTTATTGAAGATAGGGATAGATCTCGTCTATCAAAGTGTAGAGACACTTGGACTGTACGTGGACGTGTATTAGAGAATGCGTACGTTAGACTGACCCACTTACATTAAGTGTCACACTATGTGGCAGTTGTGTAATTGTCCTTAAGACCGGAGTCTTAATGGAATCACGGTGTGGATTGTCATGCTTTGACACTATTGAGATTTCCACTAGCCACGGGGCGATTTAAAATTAAATGTTAATTTTATTTTTGATTAAGTCATTTAATTAATTAAAAGTTAATTAATTATTTGATGTGATAAAATAAGACGCTAAAGTGCAGGAAAAGTAAAACTAAAGCTAAGCAATTCAAGTTTAAAGGATTAAAATCAATTTATAACGAACGAACAAGCAATCGATCCACCTATCCTATCAACATTCAATTCTAATTCGGATTAATTCGTGATCTCTACTCAAGTCGTGATTCACCTAATCGAAGGCATAAACTCCTACTCGTAGACAAGTTCGTTTCTAATCTTTTATCTCTCGATGTTAAAGATTACGTCTTTCTAACCTAGGCGTGAAATCTTTCAATTTCTAATCTAGAGATTTAATCTAATAACTTTCGTTTTGATTAGATTAAAGGTCTAAACTTTTATCATGGTGATCTAACATTAACATGACTCTCATCAAGTTAAAACAATCATAAAAGCAACGATCTTTCGATGTAATTGCAATACTTAATGAAAAACAATGATAAAAGAAACAACTTCAAGTAGAAACTCACGAATTAATCACGAACAAAATCGAATTGTTGAATTGACGGCTTCACAACGCTTGTTCAAAGAGGATTAGCCTCTTAGCATCCTTTGAAAGCTTGAAATTGATGAAATAAAGAACATAAATCTAACTATCTAATCTAGATGTTTTATTGCATAAAACTGGAAAATAAAGGAGTAAAACGCAGCCAAGCTTGCTCCACTAGGTTTAGGGATCGAATTATATGTTTAGGGTTTGGTGAAACGCGCCTATTTATAGATTTTTAGGTCGGTTTATTGAGTCGGTGCCGTGGGCGCCCGTCCACTATCTTGACGCTTCGTCCAGCCTCTATGAACGGAGAATGAACGCCGCTCGTTGAGCAGCGTCTGAACTCTCGAATGTAAAATACGATTACGGACGCCGATTCACTTTTATGGACGCCCGTCCACTACTCAGCTCCAGTATTTTGCTCATAACTTCACTTCTAGGGCTCCGAATGAGGTGATTCAACATGCGTTGGAAAGCTATTTCAATCCTCTACAACTTTCATCAAGACAACTTTCCTGAAAGTGCCTACAAGTGTGGACAAAATCCCCATGAAGTGCCTGGTTCCGGTTTCTTGATAATTATATCTTCCTTCTTCAATCTTTATCCTGATTTAGCTCGAATTATATCAACATTTGATCATCAATTTAGCCTCCAACATGTATCTACATCACATTAAGACATCGCAAAACGTAACACAATCCAAATACTCATAAAACCATAATCAAAACACGTACACAACCTCATTTTGCGAATAAACTAATTAAAAACTCACTTGCTTAATAAATCATTTAAAACCACATTTCCTATGCAAATTATACAAATACGGAGGAAATCATTATCAAATATAATGTTAAAAACATTACAAAATCACCCTTAACAACTCCCCACACTTAAACTTTGCTCGTCCCAGCAAAACAAAACAAGATAAAGGCTCGGAAAGAGTATAGACACTTCAACAAATATACCACATAGTCAATAAATTAGAAGTTCACCACCGTGTGTGTGCATAGCCATAGAAAACTTCCACTAAATCCAAACTTGAGGAACTCAAAGTAAAACTAGTTAATACCCCTCGTAGAATAGCAATAAATGACACTCATAAGGTGCACCCTACAAACGTGACATATCCTCGAAAAGAATGATCGAACATATCTAGGGCCTTTACGAAATACTCGAGAGGATAATCCTACGACATATCTATCGGTTTATCTGGGGATAAGATTAACGATAACTAAGCCTTATATTCATTTCATAACAATTCTTAAGTTGATTGAATTCATTCACTTTTTAAACACACATTAGAATGAGCTATTGCCCTCATAGCAGAATAGGACATTTCAAGATAATACCCTACCTTACTCCAATCATAAGGCAGCTTTTCCTAACTGTCGTGAGCTTTTAGCCATCATAGTGGTATAGGACATACGTGGTATACCCTACCTCACTCAAATCATCGACTAGCTTTCGACACACCCTTTTTTAATCAACTATTAACTTATCTTTTTAATTGACATTAGCCCCGTGTTACTTATCACATTCAAACGTCTAGATATTCACAGTATATCATACTCGGAACTAAATACAAACTATCATAAGTCTCACGATATATACGTAGCACTAAGCACACGACTTATAAGAAAATCAAAAATCACTAATCCAAACGGGGTATAGCTTTATAAATTAGCTCATCATTCACTATGGCACATGGAAAATAATATCGGGTGAAACATCTAACTTACGGAACATACGGAATACAGCATCGATGAATATAACAAACCGAACAAAAACATGCATTGCTTACTCGAGACAAAACAAAAATTTTGAAAATTTAGCTCATTTTAGCATAGAAATAACATCATATAAGCAAATGGTAGATACATATCGACTAATCCCCTCCCCCACACTTAAGTAACAACATGTCCTCATGTTGTGCAGAAAATAAAAGGAAAAGAAAACTTAGCTGTTCAGTATGTCGAAAGAGGCAATTCTGAAATGGTCCGGGCAGGTCCAAAATGTTGAGGAAATCAGTGGTCGTGGACCATCCACCGAAAACCGACTTCATCTCAAAACTCACAAACGCTACCGAAAATACCCCGCACACTTGAAAAGCAAAGAAATACCTCGGGGATACAAGGATTAAACCATATCGCGCAAAAGTGATAGAGATAAAGATAAGAGGAAATCGTAAGCAAAACCACACTTCGACCTGTATGAGCCTAGGGCGGCCGATGACAAAAACAAACACAATCCTAATAAATCAACTAAAACAACGAAAAACAACTAAAGAAAGAAACTAATATAATAAGGGATATCTAGGATGCCTCCTAAGTAGCGCTAATGGTTATTGTCGTTAGCTCGACACATTTGAAGCTCACCTGGATCGGGCCATTTAACCTTCTCGCCACCCACTACCTCGTTTAAGCTCGAATCGATGGTGTGGCCGCGAAACAAAGCGAAACACATGGGGTTAAATCTTTGAAAGCTCTCCATACCTTTCAAGTTTCCCATGGTTGCATTCTTTCTTCTCCGGTTCCTCTCGATGACGTTTAAGTTGTCGCTCCTTTCAAACTCTTCCATATCAAAGACTACCTGCTAGAACATCTTCGATTTAACACAACCGTCATCCTCGTAAAACAAATCGGGTGAAAACTCATCAAAGTGGTTGACTTGGAAGTCCCACACCCGAGGATTTCGAGGAATTTAACAATCAAAGGCTTTTCTTTATGTTCACCTATATAGTGCTTGCACCTCGACCATTAACTCGAACGGTTGATCACCATAACCTCGTAATTCTAGCACACCTCCGGGAATGACTTGGAGAATCTCGAAGGACCAGGACCAACGTGTCCTCAACTTGCCAGAAACAAATGCAACCTGGAATTGTAGAGTAACACTTGCTCGCCGACCTTGAATTCTCTTCTTCTTTATCTTGGCATCGTGGAGGAGTTTCATCTTCTCCTTACTAATCCTGGCGCTTTGTAAGCTTGGAGTCCGAATTCATCCACTCATGCAATCTGCTGCAGCGGTGTTTGCCACGAGATTGGGAATCGAAGTTAAGAAACTTCGTGAGCCCAAGACGCCTGTGCTCTGGCTCGACAGGCGGATGACATGGTTTCCGTGAGACCATTTGATATGGCGATGTACCCATAGGGTCTTATAGGCGATCCTATATGCCCAAAGTACATCGTCCAACTTCGAACTCCGCCTTTTCTATGACTATTCACCGTCTTCTCCAGATTTTCTTAAGACTCGTTGCTTCTTCGCTCAACTCGACCACTAGTCATCGGATGATATGGCGTGCCAGTCTTGTGACGAACACCATACTTCTCGAGGACTTTCTCCAAGGGTCGGTTACAAAAGTGTGTCCCTTCATCACTTATCAAGGCACGTGGACATCCAAACCTCACAAAGATATTCTTCTTAAGGAATTTCATGACCGTTTTATGATCATTGTGAGGAGTGGCTATTGCCTCCACCCATTTCGAAACATAGTCAACGCAGACTAAGATGTATTTGTTGCCACAAGATGATGGGAATGGTCCCATAAAATCGATGCCCCAAACATCAAAGACTTCGCATTCAAGGATGGGTTTCAAAGGCATGTCAAATCGCCTTGTCAAAGCTCGGTTCTTTGACAACGATCACAAGCTTTACTGAAAGCTTCGTGTCTTTAAAGATCGTTGGCCAATAAAACCGGATTGAAAGATCTTCGCAATCTGTTTTCCAAGGACCAAAGTGACCACCGTGGGTCCACTATGGCATTGCTCGATTATATCGCGTTGCTCGGATTACGGAACACATCTCCTAAGCAAACCATCTTTACTGAGATCTTGAAAAGATAAGGTTCATCCCAAACGAAATATTTCATATCGTAGAAGAACTTCTTCTTCTCTTGATAAGACATTTCGAGATCAAGGTATTTGGCATGAAGGTAGTTGACAATGGAGGAGTACCAAGGAACATCGGAGAGAACGGCCATCGATCAACATGATGTTTTCTAGAGGAAAGTAAAGATCTATATCATCTGGTTCATTCTTTTCCTCATTTAACATCCTAGACACATGATCCGCTACTACATTCTCACTGCCCTTCTTGTCTTTGATTTGAACGTCAAACTCTTGTAGGGTCAGTATCCAACGCAGTAAGCGCGGTTTAGCTTCCTTTTTGGACATGAGATATCGCAAAGCAGCGTGGTCAGTCCACACAATCACTTGAGCACCTAGCAAGTAACTACGAAACTTATCCATAGCAAAGACTACGGCTAATAATTCCTTTTCAGTGGTTGTGTAGTTAACTTGAGAAGGATTCAGTGTGTGACTGGCATAATAGATAGGCTGGAACTTTCCATTAAGCTTTTGCCCTAAGATCGCACTGACACAAAGATAGTTGGATGCATCGCATATAAGCTCAAAGGGTAAATTCGGTCGGTGTGAGATAAGAATTGGAGCGGATATTAACCGATTCTTGAGCTCCTCAAACGCTTGCTTGCGGCTATCATCAAAATCGAATTCAACGTCTTCCTTTAGTAAGGTAGACGAGGGCTTGGCGATCTTGAAAAGTCTGGATGAACCTCCTATAGAAGCCGACATGTCCGAGAAAACCTCGGACTTCCCGAACATTCTTAGGGTAACTCATCCTGCTCAATAGCTTCTACCTTGGCCCTATCTACTTATACCTTTGGCGGACACTTTGTGGCCAAGGACTATACCTTCATCTACCATGAAATGGCATTTTTCCCAATTAAGCACTAAGTCCTTTTCCACACATCTTGACAACACCCGATCAAGATTATCGAGGCAATCATCGAAGGAGTGACCAAAGACCGAGAAGTCATCCATAAAAATCTCCATGCACTTTTCAACTAGCCCGTCAAAGATTGCCATCATACACCTTTGAAAGGTGGCTGGGGCATTACAGAGACCAAATGGCATCCGCCTGTAGGCGAATGTACCATAGGGGCAGGTGAAAGTGGTCTTCTCTTGGTCAACAGGATCGATGGGTATCTGGAAGTATCCTGAATATCCATCCAGGAAGCGCGAGAATCGTGCCCCCCGCCACGCTCAAGCATCCGGTCAATGAATGGAAGGGAAAATGATCTTTCAGTGTGACCTCATTGAGCTTTCGATAATCGATACATACTCTGTATCCAGTAACGAGCCTCAATGCTATCTCTTCTCCCTTCTCATTCTTCTCAATAGTAATTCCCCCTTTTTTGGGGACTACCTGAGTCGGGGAAACCCATTCACTGTCAGCAATGGCGTAAATGATACCCATATCTAGAAGTTTAATGATCTCCTTCTTGACTACCTCTTGCATGTGAGGTTGAGCCTTCTCTGAGGTCGTCTAACCTCGTTTTGCACCCTCCTCGCCTTGATCTTGTGCATACAGATGTCGGAGATATCCTCGGATATCTCCCACCTGCCATCCAAAGGCTTTTTCATTTTTGCGCAAGACGTTTAACGATTTAAGCTCTTCTATACGAGATAGCTTGGCGAGAGATGATCAAAGGAAGCTTGTCACCTTCTCTTAAAAACACATACTTAAGATGTTTAGGTAACGGCTTAAGTACCAAGTCTACGGGAGGATCCTCTAGACTTGATTTAAGATCGCCACTCTTCAACTCAACATCGCTGAGCTTACTTAGTGGTCCCATCGCCAAGGCTTCTTCTCTTAGCTCATCCTCAAAATCACCGCTAATCGGTCTAGATTAACCATACCATGACTATTCAGATTATCGATCAATCGCTCATATTCCGCTTCCACGCCTTTGACTTGCTCGTCCATACAGTCATTGAAGTCATTAAATGACTCCTCAATAGAAAAGCCGTTGGAGAACCGGAGGGTACTTGAATGGATTTAGAGACACTATAGCTCACCTCTTGGTCACCAACTCGAATAGTTACTTGCCCACCATCACAATCGATGAGGGCCCTAGGCGTGGATAGGAAAGGTCTCCCAAGAACCAGGGGACTTTCTCATCTTTTCCCATATCTAAGACGTACCAATCAACAGAAAAGGTAAATCTATCGATCTCGGACTAAAATGTCTTTCGAAATCCTGAAGATTTCTTAGAAGATCTATCGGCGAACCGAAGGTTCATGGAAGTGGGTTCTAGAAGACTTTGTAAACCAAAATTGCTCACACACGAGACAATGGCATCAGGCTGATGGATGCACCCAAGTCACATAAAGAATTTGGAAAGACTAAGCCTCCCATCTGCAATGTGAGCACGAATTTGCCTGGGTCGCTTCTCTTGGTTGGTAAGTCTGGATAATTGATCATTGAACAATCCTCACCAATTGCACGATCCATTTCTTTAACTAACTTCTTCAAGAAACAACATCCTTGATGAATTTAGTATACTTAGGCATTTCAACCAACACTTCGAGAGTGAAGATTAACTGAGTATTTTTCATTGATTAAGCACCTTTCCGTACTTCTTATCTTCATGCAATGGGATGTTGCTCTTTCTCGTGGAAATGGAAGCTTTTTCAAATCATCCTCGGAAAATACTTTCTTCGAGGACGAACTAACCGCTTTGTCTTCCACATCTTTCCACCTCACCGTCTTATCATTCTTTTTATTAGTCGTGGATCACCCACCGACGATCATTTGATTCATCACTCCTCGGGGATCACCCACCGAGGATTCTTAATGATTCTTCATTCCTCAAGGGGATCGGCCACTCGAGGAATCTCAATTCTTTCACTATCGGGGATCACCCACCGATGTCTTTCAACCTCTACACCTCTCGGGGATCACCACCACAGTACCTTGTAGCCAAGGGGATGATGGGTGCTCGACTTCCCTCCCGCCTTATCATCGGGCGGGAGGGGCTAGTGGTTTCCTGGTTGGGGACCACTCGCTTGAGTACCACTTCTTAAGGTCATTGCACCGGCCTCTCCTCCACCGTATGGAAGTGAAGGAACCAAGTCGGTGCATTGGCCAAGATTCAATTCGATATGAGCTACATGACCACCAGTGGGATTTCTCTCCGTGGAGTTTGGCATCCGCTTACTGATGGTCTGAAGCTTGCCGGTCGGCCATTTGCTTCTCAAGGTGCTTGATCGAATTCATCAACAACTGGATATTATTATTTTGCTCCTCTGGAAGTTATTGTTCTCTCTTCCTTCACTCCTTCGATAGAGTCCAATCTAGCTTCCGGATCATCAACGTGAGATGGACCTTGAGAGTTACGAATGTTTTGAGAGAAAGGTTAGGTGGACCGACTTTGAAATGCGAGGATTTGGATTGTTAGGCCAACTTTGATTTAACCCTTGATTTGGATTGGAAGAATTCAAGTTCGGTTCGATTAAAACTAGGGTTTCGATTGAAATTCGAGTTTTGATTGAAATTTTGATTGAAATTAATTTAGATTTTGATTTGGGTGGAAACCACTGGTTTGAAAGTTGCCTTGGCGATGAATTGATTACCAAACCTTTGATTTGGCTGACCATTGAAGGCATTGATTTCAGCTGCTCTGTCAATCATAGGGCGAAACGAGCAAGATGCCCCATATCGTCACATACCTGGCATGCGACTTGGTTGTCTCGCATCCATGATTACGGGCGAAGATTGACTTGATAAGAATTGGGGGCATGAATTGACACTTGGCCAACCATGTGGCGATCGAGAGAACAATTCTCGCGATCTGGAACTTGAGAGTTACAAAAATGAAGGAGTCGATAACTTCCGGATTTGGAGACGTGGTAAGCGTAGCCACCGTTCCGCTGCAAAGATGGAAATCTCGTTCTGCATTTTCACCTCCTCGATCCTAGGAGGAGGTGGTGGTGCTGAAACGACTTGAAAGGAGGGGCATAATTATATTTGGCAATGTCTTGAACAGTGCCCACCCCTCTGAGGCGTTCTCCTCGGGAAAGCCTCACTGATGAACTATTGACCATGCCCTTGGTGAGCTCGGTCAATCCACTCAAAAAGTATTGACTTGCCTCTGCAAGTCTAACCCATGGTGGGGCATTTACGAAGAAGAGCCTTAAATCTCTTCCATGCCTCAAAGAAAGATTCTGCTTTCCGCTTGATAGAAATTATAAATTTCCCTCAAACACTGGGTCATCTTGGCGGTGGAAAGTATTGGCTTAAAAATTCTTTCTCCAATGCAGCCAGGTGGTAATGGATTCGGAGGAGAGAGCTATACCACTCTTTAGCTTCTCCGCTTCAATGAGAACGAAAACTTGATGTAAGTTTAATCACATCCTCACTCACACCTTGAATGCGTGTCGTACCACATATCTCCAGGAATGTGTATGCGTGTGTGTGAGATTTTCGATAGGGAACCCGTGAAACATTGATGCATCTTGCATCATCCCGAATGAGGCCAGGTTTGAGTTCGAAAGTTTGTGCGGTAATGGCCGGTAAGACGATAGTTTGGGTTGATGATTCTCGCACCAGGCATGGCGTGAGTCGCCAATGTCCGTCTATCTTCGGCCGCCATTATTACAATTTCTTGATTTCCTTTGAAAAGATAGCTCAAACTCTTGATCTTCGCTTTTCCTTCGTCAAACGAAGTCTTCGCCTATTAGGTCGGACTATGAGTACGCTCGATGTCGAGAGCAAAGTAATGGTCCCTTGTGACTACGAGTTTGCATAAACCGATCCCAAAATCAAGTTGAGAAAACCTAAATCTAAGGAAAGGAAACCTAAAAACTAATAAATTAAAGACCTGATATCTAAAAGATTAAAAACCTTAATCTAAGATCAAAAACCTAAAGAAAAGAGAAGAAAAGAGAAAGATTAAGAAAGAAAGGGGACGGGCGTCCACTTATGTGAACGAGCGTCTGCCCAGAAAATAGACTGAACGAGCGTCCAAACTGGTGAACGTTCGTTCAAGGATCGGAAAACGCTACTGGAATGAAAATTTTACAGTGAACGAGCGTTCAAACTAGTGGACGCTCGTCCATAGGCAAGATTTTTCTGTAATGTAAACGATATCGTAACAAAGAGAAAGCATGGAAAAGAGACAGAGGAAAGGATAACTAAACCTAGAGGAATCAAAGACTACGAAACTTAACTACGAAAAACCCTAATAACCAAAACTATAAACTACCTAAGAAAATTTAAAACGAGAAAAGCAAAAACACTAAAAGAGGGAAAAACATGTGTTGAAATCTTCTAACCCCAAAATGGAAGGGAAAACAGTGGATTTTGACCTCGAAAACGGTGTCGGACGGCCTCCGGCAGTCCGCCACGTCGTCGGCGTCGGAACGAGCTTTCCGAATTGGGGTCCTGCGCGCCAATCCGACACTCGAGCCGAAAGTTATGGCCAAAATACTATCAAGTGCTAAAACGGACCCTTTTATCCTAAAATTTGATCGTGAAAGGTGTAGAGTCGATGATTCAACCTTAGATGTCCCCAATCAATGTAAGAACGAAAAAGATAGAAACAGACATGTAGAAACAAGAAAAGCCATCTTTGAAACAAGAAAATGCAGGCGGGCGTCCAATTAATGGACGGGGCGCTCACAAGTTTAGATCGAGCGGGCGTCCAAAAATATGGACGTTCGTTCAAGGGGTCAAAAACGATCTGAGATTGAAATTTTCACGCGAACGGGCGCTTCATAAGTATGGGCGCTCGTCCGGATGCAAAAATTTCTAAAGCGAATGAAACAATTGCGAAAAGCAGAGGGATAAGAGAAAGAAAACAGCGAGAAAAGGAGGGAAGAAACTAATCACAAAAACTTTAAAAACTTCAAACCCTAAAAATCTAAACCGAAAACCTAACTACCTCAAGGTTAAACTAAAAACAAACCTAAAAAAACGAAACAAAAACAAATCTAAAAACAAAACGAAAAGACAAACAAAAACAAAAACTAGGCAACCGTCCGGTTCCCGCAACGGCGCCAAAAACTTGTCACGGATTTTATCAACACAAAATAAACAAGTAATAATCCGGTTAACCTCAAGTATAAGATGCGTAGTATGGAGGCTAATGCCGGGTCGATCTTACGGGGAACTAAACGATTGTGGTTCCTAGTTTTATCTAACTAACCTATGTCACGATTACTAAGCTAAATAACGGATAAAACTAAACAAATATCAGAAATTAAACTTTAACTAAAACGTAAAAGCTGGACGAAAGAGATGATCTAAAGCCGGAAAGATACGGGCATGCGAACCAATTTAAACTAACTAATCTAAGATGCGGATAAAAGTAAACTAACTAGACAAATTCAAGCTTTTAAGGATTTAAATCAAATTTATAACGAGCAAACAAGCAATCGATCCACCTATCCTATCAACATTCAATTCTAATTCGGATTAATTCGTGATCTCTACTCAAGTCGTGATTCACCTAATCGAAGGCATAAACTCCTACTCTCGTTGACAAGTTCGTTTCCTAATCTTTTATCTCTCGATGTTAAAGATTACGTCTTTCTAACCTAGGCGTGAAATCTTTCAATTTCTAATCTAGAGATTTAATCTAATAACTTTCGTTTTGATTAGATTAAAGGTCTAAACTTTTATCATGGTGATCTAACATTAACATGACTCTCATCAAGTTAAAACAATCATAAAAGCAACGATCTTTCGATGTAATTGCAATACTTAATGAAAAACAATGATAAAAGAAACAACTTCGAAGTAGAAACTCACGAATTAATCACGAACAAAACTGAATTGTTGAATTGGACGGCTTCACAACGCTTGTTCAAAGAGGATTAGCCTCTTAGCATCCTTTGAAAGCTTGAAATTGATGAAATAAAGAACATAAATCTAACTATCTAATCTAGATGTTTTATTGCATAAAACCGGAAAATAAAGGAGTAAAACGCAGCCAAGCCGCTCCCTAGGGTTTAGGGATCGAATTATATGTTTAGGTTTGGTGAAACGCGCCTATTTATAGATTTTTAGGTCGGTTTCGCTGAGTCGGTGCCGTGGGCGCCCGTCCACTATCTTGGGCCGCTCGTCCAGCCTCTATGAACGGAGAATGAACGCTCGTTCGAACGCTGTCTGAACTCTCTCTCAATGTAAAATACGATTACGGACGCCATGATTCACTTTTATGGACGCCCGTCCACTACTCAGCTCCAGTATTTTGCTCATAACTTCACTTCTAGGGCTCCGAATGAGGTGATTCAACATGCGTTGGAAAGCTATTTCAATCCTCTACAACTTTCATCAAGACAACTTTCCTGAAAGTGCCTACAAGTGTGGACAAAATCCCCATGAAGTGCCTGGTTCCGGTTTCTTGATCATTATCTCTTCCTTCTTCAATCTTTATCCTGATTTAGCTCGAATTATATCAACATTTGATCATCAATTTAGCCTCCAACATGTATCTACATCACATTAAGACATCGCAAAACGTAACACAATCCAAATACTCATAAAACCATAATCAAAACACGTACACAACCTCATTTTGCGAATAAACTAATTAAAAACTCACTTGCTTAATAAATCATTTAAAACCACATTTCCTATGCAAATTATACAAATACGGAGGAAATCATTATCAAATATAATGTTAAAAACCGTACAAAATCACCCTTAACAACGCATAAGTAGTTAAAATTTTAATTTGATCTTTTTCATAAGATATAATTATATGGATTAGATGTGTAGATATATTGTGATTATATGGACCCCGATTGATCATGGACTCGACCAATAGGACAGATGAGAATGTTTTTACTTTATGTTGGTTTTTCAAATTGTCGTAGGCCGTTATGAAGAACGTGACATAGTTTACTTTTTGCATTTATCCTATTCCCGTTAGCTCCTCCCCGTGTGAGGCGGGTGTAATTATTTACTAGATAGATTATTATGTAACAAGAATGGAGCGAGAAGATGAAAACCAAAGAGAAATAAGGAACCCATTGGCGTACAGCAATAAAGATCCTATTAGCAGTTGCAGCTATCCTTAAATTGTGACCCGCGGTTTCGTCAGTTTGTATTCGAAACTGCACCTAGGAAAAGTCTATGATCATGCCGGTTATTTGGTGCGCAGAATGTTGTGTATGTTTTACTTTATATGGTATCGTAGTGATATGCACATAGTAGATGAGACCATAATTAAATAAAATTAATTAAGATAATTAATTTAAAATTATTCCCATGCCAAAAAATCGAGCCAAAATTGTCTTCCAATATTATAACGATGGTGAAGAGCCCGTGTCCGGATCAAACTGATCGACCACTATCGGGAGTTGACCTACCTCGGGTATATCATCGTTATTGAGATATGATCGCATAAGATCTCGTGAATATTGGATTACGACTCGACTAAAGTCTTTCGGTGATTGGCCACCGTCAGGGCCGTCTGACTTTAGAGACAAGGGGTTGACTACCACATAGAGATGCGGGCTGTCAAAGAGTTGACTAGTCAACCACTGGGAGTCGCATAAGATGCGACTGGTAAGCGTACCTACCTTTCGAAATTGCCAAGATTGATCGACCACTGTCGGGGATTAAGGCAACCAGATTGGATCCCAGCCACTAAGGAATTATTTTAATTCTTGAAAGGCAATTGAGAATAGTTGGCTAGTGGGAGAAAAACCTAATTAAAATTTTAAGTGAAATTTTTTGGGTTTTGAATACATGAATTTTTACTTATTCTATCTTTATTTATTGTTGTAGAAAATGTCAAACAAATTGAACCTTCATTTTATCATCGACAATAAGCTTGATTTAAACCAACTTTCTCGGTTGGGAAAGAAACCTCAAAATTGTTTTGAGGCACGAGAAGATTGACTATGTCTTGGATGAAACCTCTACCGGAAAAGCCCGTAGAGGACTCGGCTATAGATGTTAGATGTAGTGCCCGAAGACAATTTATGTAATTGTTTTAAATTAATAAATGATGATTTTATTATTCATCTTATTTGCTTTGTGCTTATATAGTATACATCTACTTGCAAACCCTAAGTATATCTCAGATGTAACCACTTAGCTCGGTGTATATGGAATGCGCGAGAGGATTGAGTTAGTGGTGATATACTTGAATCTGTTAGTCGTGGTGAACTTAATCGAGTTTAGGGTCTCTTGATTAAAACACCAATAATGCGCCTGAACACCTTAGGGTGTGATAGTCTTATCCGGATTGTGGGTAGAGGGTACCTACGTGGGGCATTTATATATGATGGCATTCATATAGAATTTGGACCGATTTAATCTGTATTTCTTGGTATAATTCCGTAATCGAGGAATCTTATTAAATCATTAGATGATCATATATGGACCAACCTTAATCCTGAGGTGATCACAGGGTGCTGCTTGTCCCGGGGTAGTGTTTGATGTGTTAGTTACGGTTCACTTAAATATGTGTTCCAAGCCACTTCTCATTGGCACTATCTCCAGATGAGTGAGTAGTTCTGATTTTCACAGACATGGAATCCATTCCTTCCTGCGGGAAGTAGAGAGACAATCCCCTTATTTGTTAGCCCTAAGAAAATGATCGATGGGCCCAGTTCATGTTAGACTAATTAGCTACTAGTCAGATATGTGAACTAATTGATCATCAGGGGGTTAATGGTAAATAAGGATAAGATATTCTGAGTCGGGTTCACGGAGACTTCCCACTCAGAATGGATAGTCTATGGAGGGTTAATCCGTATGTAGTGATTATATCAATGGATGCTTATTCACTCTATGGGTTGAGTATAAGTTTACATCTATAATCGGTAAAGTTCAGTTTCGGGTTTATGGTGGCGTAATCCAGGAATTAATAATTAATGTACTTATTCTATTCGATGAATAATTAATTATTGGAGCTACTGGTTATAGGTCCATGGTCCTCGATGTGGCTTCTGTAATTCGGACTAATAATCTTGTTATTTGGGCCTCAGTGATAATTAATTGGCTGGGCTAATTAATTGATATGCATGGATATTATTTAGTTGGGCTAAATAATCTAATACACATAAAAGACATTTTATGTGGGTTTGGAAACCCTAAGTGTGGCGCCATCTCCTCCTTAATTATCACAAGAATTAATTTTTGGTGATATGGAAAATAAAAGATATTCTTGTTATTTGATTGGTTGGTTGACTTGTTATTTGATTTCCTATTGGTCAATACATGTCACAATTAGTCATTAAGGAAAATATCTTTTTATTTTGTTTAATTGATTATTTATTTGATTAATTAAAACTTGGAGACCAATGATTTACTTCTCCTATAAAAGGAGAGTTATTCCAAGGTAATGTGCATTGAAAATTTCACCACACTTGTAAAAATAGAGGAAAAATTAGTTTTCTTGTCTTGGGTTTTAGAAGAAGAAAAACTAAGTTTTTCTTGGTGTTGCATATCAAGGAGGTTCGTAGATCAAGAAGGGTGTCCACCAACCGCCGTTTGGAGAACACATCGGAAGATCTTGGCTTCTCTTCCTACTATTGGTAACATGATCTTAACCCCCTTGTAGTAGTTAAATCTTTTATTTATGTATTGTGATGTATAAATCGTGATCCATCCGCTGCGCGTAGATCTAATTCGTTTAGATCTAAGAACCTGCATCATTCATGTGGTATCGGAGCCAGGTTCCACGGTTTAGATAGTCATAATCATAATTAAACGATTTAAAGGAGTGTAATTGCATGTAGGTAAATTTTATTTATTGTTTTATGCATTGATAATGATTAATTGCTATGGTTGAAGAGATGGATTGGGGGTTGACACTGTTTACCCGTTAGATCTATTGTAAACTCATATAAACGATGAAAATTCGTTCATATGAGTATAGGAAATTATGTAATTTATTTTTATTGCAATTTTAATTTCCAGAAAATAGATCTATTTAGTAGCTGTTTAGTTATTTCTTTTTTCCCGTTGATCGAGCCGTTGAAACGAAGATCTCTCCGGTCAGAATCAAGATTGGAAGATGATGAACAATTCCACAAAATTTGGCATCGATCAGAGTCCGTTTTGATATTCTTTCGTTGCTGCAAAGAAGCCTCTGTAACAGAAAAACGTAGGATTCACAGAAACCCTAGCTGTGACTTCCTCGATTTTCTGGGAGAGTTTGGACCGTTGAAATGCAAATTCAACCGGTAAGATCGATGAATATGGAGTTTTTGACGTGGCACAAAAATTTCAGGTCGATCGGGATTCATCTCGATTCCCGATCGGCCTCGGGAAGTTTTTGATGCGCTGCTGTAAAAGTCAAATTCAGCAGCAAGTTGGGCGGTTCACTGGAGTAAATTTACAAGTCAAAGCTCCGATCTAACCGTCCATATTGAAGCCTGAGGAATGAAGAACAGATCTGGAAAGTTTCGTCGCGATCCGAGTTCGTTTGATTTGCCGATCGTCGAAGTTTTGAACAGCTACAGATTAGGGTTTTATTTTATTTTCTTAATAGATTAAATACGGGGGCAAAGCCAAATCCATCTCGATGTTTATTTTCCGCACTAGTATACATGTTTAGATTGTATGTGTAGAACCGGAAAATTGCCATGACGTGCATCATATCATGAATTTCACTCCATATGCATACATGTAGAAATTAATTCGAGGAATTAGTTAGGCATGTATAAAACACGAAATTAGTTTTAATTAATTGTTTGATATTAATTAGAAACTAATTAGGTACAAACCGATGAACATGGGTTTTTCAATCGTCGAGGTTGGGTGATGGATTCTTGGTGAATCCCACTCTGCGAAAGCATAAGGAGTAAAATCCCGAAACCTCGTGGTTAAGGTGTTCGATTCTTGGTGAATTCCACCTTACCTAGACGAGATTACGTTTTTGTTCCGTAGTGTCTACGTGAAAGTTTGATGTTTAAGGTTTGGATAATCACGGGCAAACATGGTTCGAAAGTGGTTTAACCACGGTTGGGTGGTCAACAGTAGTTACGGCTCGATCGACTTCACCCTCCACGTGTGGCGTTTTCACGGGGGTCTAGCAAGGCTGAGCCATCCGAAGTGCCACTACGGCTCAACGGAGCTCCCCTAGTCTTGACCCGTCCGACGGCCACATATGTTCCAATGAATAGGTCGGGTGGGCTAGCCCACGTAACCGACAACATTCGGGCCTATGATTTATTGTTCCTTAATGTAACATCAAGTCCAAAAACGTGATCAGTAAACCCACCACTTTTTCAAAATATTGAGTGGGAGCGGGAGAGGCGACAAATGACCCCACGGCCTCTCACTGTTGACACAAGCAACGTGAGAGAATGGTGACGCCTCGTGCGGCTTTGATTTCGGTCCCCTAAGGAAGGCCTTCACCGCTATCAAAATTCAAGGCTTGGTCTCCGAAAGGATAGGATTTTGGGTACTCGCCGAGTCACCGACCGACCTCTAAGGCGGCACACTCGGGTCTATCTAAAGATCTCAAACAAGAGGTCACACTCATAAAGGGTATTTTGGTAATACCTTGGTTGAAAAAGGAAAGGTGATTGACGATCACAAATGAGATGTTCGATTCTCAAGTCGATCTTCAATATTAATCGAAACCTCTTTGACCTACCCTAAGGCGGCACTGAGGTGAGAGATTAAGTCCTTGGAACGGTAGGATAGACTATAAGTACTTAGTTTATAGTTCCTAAAAATTTATTAGCGCTTTATGAACTTGAATTTAATTTCGTCATTTTACTTTACAAAGATCATGTCGTCTCGATTTCTTTCTTCGTTAAATGATAAGTTGACCGGAAACAATTTTTCAAAGTGGAAAAGTAACCTCAACGTTGTTCTCGCCTTTGAAAATGTTCAACACACCTTGACTTCGGCTATTCCAAAGACTTACCACTCGGTCTTCCAAAGCCGAGAAAAAAAGTCGGCGTATGGACTGAGGCGGATAACAAAGCGCGGGGGCATCATGTTAGCCTCAATGTCGGAGATCATAAGGACCAAATGTGAGAACTTTGGCACGCAAAAGAAATGATGCAACACCTTGTTTCCATGTTCGATCACCTTCGATCAAAGCCCGATATGAGGCTATCGGGATGGTCAACGCCGGAGATGAGGAAAGGTCGATCGTTGACGGGTCATGTAATGAACATGATCAATTACTTCGATGCCGAGACTCACGGTTCCAAGTTCGACAAAGTGACTCAGTGAGCATGATTCTCGAATCATCACCACCGATTTCCTCCATTCAAGACCAACTACGCCATGAACAAGCTTAAGTTTGACTTGATGCGGTTGATAAATGAGTGCGCAGATATTCGAGGTTTCCGTCTAACAACCGGGCCCGAGAAGGGGAAAAGAAAGCTGAAGCCAATTTGGCTGAGGCTAAGTCGTCAAACAAAGGGACAAAGGGAAAGCCGAAAGCCAAGCCTGTGAAAGAATAGAAATCAAAGCCCATGAAGAAGAAAGGAAAAAAGGAAACTCCTTCCAACCTAAAGGTAAGTGCTTTCATTGTGGAGAATTAGGGCATTGGCGCAAGCATTGCCCGAAACATCTCAAAGAGGTGAAGGAAGGAAAGGGCCAGGCAAACAAGGCGCAAGATAAGACAGGTAATTTACTTGTCTTAGAATCCTACAGTGTAGCTAAAGATGTATCAACTTGGATACTGGATTCTGGAGCTACTAACCATGTTTGTTCTTCTTTGCAGACCCTTAGTTCGTATGAGGAGCTAGAGGACGGGGCACATGTGATGAAAGTTGGCAACGGAGCAGTGGTTTCAGCAAAAGCAGTGGGAGTAGTTCGTTTAATGTTTGGAAATAAAGTCCTTAAGTTGGACCATGTCTTTTATATTCCGCACTTTAGAAGAAATTTAATTTCTGTGTCTATTTTGCAAGAACAATTGTATTCTTTATCTTTTGAGTATAATAGGATTGTTATTTCCAGAAATGGACGTAACTTATGTTCTCGCAATGTTAGAAAACAGACTGTATGTCATTAAACCAACCGATACTCCAATGCTATCTATCGAAATGTTTAAAGTAGCACATCAAAGTTCTCGCTAAAAGTCGAAAGTTTCTCAAAATGATGAAACATACCTTTGGCACCTTAGGCCAGGCCATATTTCCTTGGAAAGAATCAAAAGATCGCCGAGATGGTCCCTTAAGTGAGTTATCTGTTGACTCACCGCCACTGCGAGTCTTGCCTCGGAGGAAGATGACCAAGCGACCCTTCTCGCCAAAGGGTAACAGGCTAAAGAACCTTTAGAATTGGTACATTCAGATCTGTGTGGTCCGATGAATGTACAGGCTAGAGGTGGATTCGAGTACTTTGTGTCTTTCATCGACGACTACTCGAGATTCGAGATATGTTTATCTCGCTACATAGAAATCGAAGCTTTTGGAAAGTTTAAGGAATTCCAGCGTGTCGAAAGGCGCTTGGGAAAGTCTTTGAAATGCCTTCGCTCGATCGCGGAGGTGAGTACATGGATACCGATTTCATCGACTACCTTTTGGAACATGGGATTTGTTCCCAACGTTCACGCGCTTTAACGCCTCGGCAAAACGGAGTTGCCGAGTGGAGAAACAATATTTTAATAGACATGGTCGATCCATGATGAGCTACGCGTCCACGCCGGTGTCCTTTTGGGGACATGCCTTTCAAACAAATGTCCGCATTCTAAATGTGGTGCCGTCAAAGTCTCTGTCGAGAGAACGCTTCTTGAGTTATGGAGTGGGAGTAAACCTAGTTTGCGCTACTACCGTATATGGGGTGTCCGGCACATGTGTTTGTTGACAAGACTAGCAAATTGCAAGCACGCATTTAAAGTATGTCTGCTTGTAGGGTATGCACAAGGACAAGAGGAGGTCTGTTCTATGATCCGTAAGATCGAGGGTGATAGTTTCAACTAACGCCACTTTTCTCGAGGATCAATATATGAAAGACTTCAAACCTCGAAGTAAAGTTGTACTCGAGGAGTTACTTTCTGATGAAGTCAGACCACTGGTGACACCTACTGTCACGAACAACAACACCATTGATACACCTATCGACCCTGACAGTCCTAGACCACTCAGACGTACCACCAGAGTGGTTAAGCCACCAGTGCGGTACGGTATGCAACCAGAGGCGAATATCGCCGTCTCTGATGGAGTAGAGGATGATCCAGTCTCTTATCACAGGGCTATGGATGATTCTATAAGGACATGTGGGTTGAGGCGATGAATCAGGAGATGGAGTCTATGTACTCTAACTCAGTCTGGAAACTTGTGGATTGCCCCGAGGTGTACAACCCATAGGCGTGAAATGGATCTACAAGAGAAAGCGAGAGTGGATGGAAAGGTTGAAACCTTTAAAGCTCGGCTAGTGGCAAAAGGCTACACACAGAGAGAGGGAATCGACTACGAAGAAACCTTCTCCCCTATGGCAATGCTGAAATCCATTCGGATCCTCCTTTCAATAGCTGCATGTCTAGATTATGAGATCTGCCAGATGGATGTTAAGACAAACTTCCTAAATGGCTATCTTGACGAGGAAATATATATGCAAAGAACTCTGAAGGATTTGTCGAGAAAGGCCAAGAGCACAAAGTGTGCAAATTGCTCAGATCCATTTATGGGTTAAAGCAAGCATCTCGGTCTTGGAATCAT
The DNA here is from genome assembly GCA_026214975.1 of Gentiana macrophylla. NCBI lineage: Eukaryota > Viridiplantae > Streptophyta > Magnoliopsida > Gentianales > Gentianaceae > Gentiana > Gentiana macrophylla. The sequence continues at coordinate 17,388 of JAOBSW010000190.1, read as the reverse complement.
AGATTTGATGAAATAGTCAAGTCGTATGGTTTCGAACAAAACTTTGATGAGCCTTGTGTATACAAGAAGGTCGTCAAAGATCAGGTGGCGTTCTTAGTGTTGTATGTTGACGACATTCTGCTAATTGGACCCAATAAGGGGATGTTGTCAGATGTGAAGAATTGGTTATCCACGCAATTCCAAATGAAAGATTTGGGAGATACGAGTTATATTCTGGGGATCCAAGTTATACGGGATCGTAAGAATATGATGTTGGCTCACTCCCAAGCATCTTACATAGATAAGATGTTGTTGCGCACAAAGATGACGAATGCAAAGAAGGGTTTCCTACCAACCCGTCACGGCATTCAACTCTCTAAGAAGCGCCTCACAGCACTCCTAAGGAAATTGAGAGTATGGGACTAATACCATATGCTTCGGTTCGTTGGTAGTCCGATGTATGCTATGTTGTGTACTAGACCGGACATCCATTTATGGCGTGGGTTTGGTCGGCCGATTTCACCCAATCCGGCATGGACCATTGGACGGCAAAGAAAGAATCTCCTCAAGTATCTTAAGAGAACGAGGAATTATATGCTTGTATATTCGGTGCGAACCTGGATATTGCAGTACACTGATTCGACTTCCAATCGATAAGGATGATTGTAAATCGACCTCGTGCTCGTTGTTCACTCCGGAAGGCGGAGCAATAGTCTAGAAGAAGCATCAAGCAATCCAAAGACGGCCGACTCAACTATGGAAGCCGAATACATAGCGGCCTCCGAGGCGCCTAAAGAAGCGGTATGGCTCAAGAAGTTCCCGGGAGATTTAGAGTAATCCCAAATCCGTAAAATCCGATCACGCCTCTCTCAGACAACAACGGGCAAAGTCGAATTCCGAGAACCCCGGAGTCACCGTAAGTCAAAGCATATAGAGAGAAAATACCATTTGATCGTAGATTGCTCAAAGAGGAGACATTTCCGTCATGAAAATCCCTCACCGACAACCTTGTCGATCCATTTACAAAGACACTTTCCATTGAGGTCTTTACGAGGCACTTGGAAAACATGGGTATTCGGGACATGAGTCATTTGTTTTAGAGCAAGTGGGAGATGTAGTTCTTGTTGTAATAGTTAATGGTGTGCTCTAAAACAATTATTACTTGTCATTCGTGCAAGTGGGAGATTGTTAGATGTAGTGCCCAAAGACAATTTATGTAATTGTTTTAAATTAATAAATGATGATTTTATTATTCATCTTATTTGCTTTGTGCTTATATAGTATACACTGCTGCAAACCCTAAGTATATCTGTATGTAACCACTTAGGTCAGTGTATGGAATGCACGAGAGGATTGAGTTAGTGGTGATATATTTGAACTGTTAGTCCGTGGTGAACTTAATCAGAGTTTAGGGTCTCTTGATTAAAACACCAATAATGCGCCCAGAACACCTTAAGGTGTGATAGGTAGAGGGTACCTACGTGGGGCATTTATATATGATGGCATTCATATAGGACTAGACCGATTTAATCTGTATTTCTTGGTATAATTCCGTAATCGAGGAATCTTATTAAATCATTAGATGATCATATATGGATCAACCTTAATCCTGAGGTGATCACAGGGTGCTGCTTGTCCCGGGGTAGTGTTTGATGTGTTAGTTACGGTTCACTTAAATATGTGTTCCAAGCCACTTCTCATTGGCACTATCTCCAGATGAGTGAGTAGTTCTGATTTTCACAGACTTGGAATCCATTCCTTCCTCAAGGGAAGTAGAGAGACAGTCCCCTTATTTGTTAGCCCTAAGAAAATGATCGATGGGCCCAGCCTCATGTTAGACTAATTAGCTACTAGTCGATATGTGAACTACTTGATCATCGAGAGGTTAATGATAAATAAGGATAAGATATTCTCGAGTCGGGTTTATGGAGACTTCCCACTCGTAATGGATAGTCTATGGAGGTTAATCCGTATGTAGTGATTATATCAATGGACGCTTATTCACTCTATGGGTTGAGTATAAGTTTACATCTATAATCGGTAGAGTTCGGGCTGGGTTTATGGTATGTAATCCCGGAATTAATAATTAATGTACTTATTCTGTTCGATGAATAATTAATTATTGGAGCTACTGGTTATAGGTCCATGGTCCCCGATGTGGCTTCTGTAATTCGGACTAATAATCTTGTTATTTGGGCCTCAGTGATAATTAATTGGTCAATAATTAATTGATATGCATGGATATTATTTAGTTAGGCTAAATAATCTAATACACATAAAAGACATTTTATGTGGGCTTGTAAACCCTAAGTGTGGCGCCATCTCCTCCTTAATTATCACAAGAATTAATTTTTGGTGATATGGAAAATAAAATATATTCTTGTTATATGATTGGTTGGTTGACTTGTTATTTGATTTCCTATTGGTCAATACATGTCACAATTAGTCATTAAGGAAAATATCTTTTTATTTTGTTTAATTGATTATTTATTTGATTAATTAAAACTTGAGACCATGATTTACTCTCCTATAAAAGGAGAGTTATTCCAAGGGTAATGTGCATTGAAAATTTCACCACACTTGTAAAAAGAGAGGAAAAATTAGTTTTCTTGTCTTGTTTTAGAAGAAGAAAAACTCTAAGTTTTTCTTGGTGTTGCATATCAAGGAGGTTCGTAGATCAAGAAGGGTGTCCACCAACCGCTTGGAGAACACATCGGAAGATCTTGGCTTCTCTTCCTACTATTGGTAACATGATCTTAACCCCTTGTAGTAGTTAAATCTTTTATTTATGTATTGTGATGTATAAATCGTGATCCATCACCGCGTAGATCTAATTCGCTTAGATCTAAGAACCTCGCATCCTTCAATAGATACCGCCGAGAAGTATAACAAGCGTTGTTCTAACAAAGATCGATGCTACATGTGTCATCTACAGAAACAACATGAGTCCATGGATGCCTACTCAATCATGGTTCACCTTAAGGAACTCTATGCTTCTCAGTCTCGAATCGAAAGGTACGAGGTCTCGAAGGCCCCGCTTTGGTTGTAAGATGGCATCCGGACCGCCTTGTGGGGTCACACGTGCTTAAAATGATCGGGTACATAGAAAGGCTTGGGAAGCTGGGCCACAAGTTGGAACGAGAGTTGAGTATTGACTTGATTCTGCAATCTCTACCTGATTCATACTCGCAGTTCATGATGAATTATCACATGAACAAGATAGATTGCTCCCTTGCAGAGTTCTTGAACATGTTGAAAACTGCTGAGGGCACTATAGGGAAGAGAAATCAAGTGTTGCTGGTCACTTCAAGCAAGGGCAAGGCTAAAGCCCAAAAAAAGTCCAAGAAGTCGAAGGCTGCACCTAAGCCAACGCCTAAGATAGCTAAAGACAAATCCAAGGATGCTTGCTTCCATTGCGGTGAGACCGGACATTGGAGGAGAAACTGCAAAGACTTCTTGAGTACAAAGAAGAAGCATTCTGATGCTTCAACTTCAGGTATGTTTATGATTGAGATCAATATTGTTTCTTTTAAGTCTAACCACTGGGTATTAGATACTGGTTGTGGTTCTCATATTTGTACGAATATGCAGGCACTAAGAAGAAACTAAAGAACTGAGGAAAGGAGAGGTGGACCTAAGCGTTGGGAATGGAGCTAGTGTTGCTGCACTAGCCGTAGGAGTTTATTTTCTTTCGTTGCCTAGTGGGCTAGTACTAGAACTTAATAACTGTTATTTTATTCCTGCTCTTACGAAGAGTATTATTTCTATTTCTACATTAGATGTTGATGGATTTTCTTTTATGTTCAAGAATAAATGTTGTTCTTTTTAACGTGATGGAATTTTTTATGGTACTGGCATGCTTAGCAATGGTCTCTATATATTAGATATGAATGTTGATGTTCTTAATATAAACAAAAAGAAATCCAAAACGGATGACTTGAATGAATCCTACTTATGGCATTGTAGACTTGGACATATAAATAAGAATCGCATCTCCAAACTCCATAAAGATGGATTATTGGATCACTTCGTTACTAATCGCTTGATACATGCTAAGCTTGTTTACTTGGGAAGATGAAAAAGTCACCTTTTAGTGGTAAAGGGATAAGATCCAATGAGTTACTTGAGCTCATACATACTGATGATGTATGAGGCCCAATGTCAATTCAAGCCAAATGAGGATACTCTTATTTTATTACCTTCACTGATGACCATTCACGCTATGGTTATGTATACTTAATGAAGTATAAGTCTGAGGCCTTTGAAAAGTTTAAAGAATTCAGAAGTGAAGTTGAGAAACAACTAGGTAAAGAAATCAAAACATTTCAATCCGATCGAGGTGGAGAATACCAAGATGGAGAGTTTCAAGATTACTTAAAGAAGAATGAGATTCTACCAGAATGGACCCCCCGGGATGCCTCAGATGAATGGCGTATCTGAGATGAGGGACCGCACCTTGTTGGACATGGTGCGATCCATGATGAGCTACGCAGTTCTCTCAAAATAGTTTTGGGGGTTGTTAGGTGTAGTGCCCGAAAGACAATTATCTAATTGTTTTATGACAGAATTAATAATTCATCTTATCATATGCATGCATGTTTATAATTAAGACACTACTAAAAACCCTAAGTACCTCGTTTATGTAATCACATAACTCAAAGGTATGGCTATACACAAGAGGATTGAGTTAGTGAGATGTACTTAAAATTAACTTAGTCCGTAGCGCTCATTAACTGAGTACAGTCTCTCATGATTAATTTGCTATTAATGCGCCTGAACACTTTACGGTGTGACAAATTTTATCCGGACTCGCCGGGTAATAGGTACATAGTGGGGCATTTATATATGATGATAATCATATAGTATCGGACCGGTTTGATTTGAGTTCTCGATATACTTCCGTGATCGAAGTCTTATCGAATCATAAGATGATCATATATGGATTAATATCAACTTTGAGGTGATCACGCATAACCGCTTAGACTAAGGTAGAGTTTGATGTGTTAGTAAGGATCACTTCGCAGATGTGGTCCAACACTTCTCGCTGGCTCTATTCGATGAGTGAGTAGTCTGTGCTATCACGATATGGAATCCATTCCTTCCTCGGGAAGTAGACACGCTTCCTTATTTGTTAATCCTAGAAACCGATCGATGGCGCCAGCTTCACGTTATATTAGTTATGAACTAATTGATCACTAGGGGTTGATGGTAAATAAGGATAATATATTTCGAGAAAGGTTTACGGAGATATCCCGAATCAAACGAATAAATTACTGGAGGATTTATCCGTATGTAATGATTATATCGTGGACGCTATCAACTCATAGTTGAGTATAAGTTATCTATATTCGGCAGAGTTCAGTTTCGGGTTTATGGTGGTGTAATCCAGGAATTAATAGATTGAATATTATTGTTCGGTCTGACGGATGATATTATTTAATTTATTGTAGCTACTGAATATGGGTCCATGGTCCCCGACGTGGCTCCTAACATAGCATATGTTTTCTCGTCGTTTCACCTCAATTATAATTAAATAGTTGGATTGGACTATTTAATTGATATGTGGATTAATTGTTTAGTTGGACTAGATGATTAAATACATGGAAAAGAAATTTTTCGTGGACTCGGCCCAATATGTGTAAAATGCGTGTGGCCCTATTTATCTAGGGTTTGGGGCGCAATTTATGACTATTAAGTAATTAGAAAGAAATTAGTATTCTTGGATAATTATTTGATATATGATTTAATTATTTATTTGTTAAATGATAAATCAAGGAATATTGGATAATATATTTATTTATCCTAATTTGTTTGGGATATATATTATATTTATCTTTTATTTAAATTAAGGATTAATTTAATAATTATCTCTTAATTATTAAATCCTTGGAGGACAATGATTACTCTCCTATATAAACAGAGTTCTCCCAAGCCTTTTGACAACACAATTTTCGACATATTGAGAAGTATTAGGCTTAGAATTTTCGGCCTAAGTACTTGGGTTTGAGTTTTAGAAAACTTTGGGTTTTCTAAGGTAGCATATCGAGGAGGTCCGGCGACTTGAAACACCATCCACTTGGTGTTGCTTGGAGACACACGTCGGAAGACTTTGGCTTCTCAACTAGGCTCTCAACTAGCTTGGATTGATCTTTTGTTCTTGGCGTTCTTACACCATAATAAGGTTGGTAATCTAAACCCCCTCGTAGGTTTAGATCTATTATTTTATGTATTTTGGTTGACTAGATCTAGATCTTATACTTTCCGCTGCGTAATCGGGTGGATCTATGATCCATCCGGCGATATTACATCCTACAGGGGTATGCACTAGAAACCACATCCTATACACTGAACCGAGTTCCATCAAAGATGGTTGAGTCCACTCCCTATAAGTGTTCAAAGGGAAGAGACCAACACTAGGTTACATGAAACCTTGGGGTTGTCCCGTTTATGTGAAACGGACCATGCCTGGAAAACTGGAACCTAGATCTAAAAAATGTCTATTTGTGGGTTATCCTAGGGAAACCAAAGGGTACCAATTTTCTTATCCTGAGGAACAAAAGGAGTTTGTTGTCAGGACTGGCCACTTTCTGGAGAAAGAGTTTATTCTGGATAGAGTTAGTGTGAGTAAGATTTATCTTGAAGAAATTCAAGAACCACTTACGGATAACAAATCCGCTGATGGAAGTAGAGGATACGCCACATACAGATGTGACGCCGACCCTACCGTGGACACACTAGCATCTCGATGATCCACTGTGGAACGCCGTGAACCCGAAGGTACACCGCGTGTATCTCATGGAAGATGAGGACCCTAGAACTTATGATGAGGTGTTATTAAGGCATGACAAAGAGAAATGGCTAGAGGCCATGAATTCTGAAATGAAATCCTTGAAAGACAACCAAGTTTGGAACTTAGTTGATTCACTTGAAGGAATAGTTCCTATAGGGTTTAAATGGGTCTTTAAGAGAAAGACCGACATGGACGGTAACGTGACTACCTACAAGGCTAGGTTAGTGGCAAAAGGTTATAAGCAAAGACAAGAAGTTGACTATGACGAAACCTTTTCGCCTGTTGCCATGTTAAAATCCATTAGAATTTTGCTCACTATTGCAGCATACCATGATTACGAAATCTGGCAGATGGATGTGAAAACTTCCTTAATGGGAATCTGTCTGAGGAAATGTATATGACACAGCCTGAGGGTTTCACAACCAATGTCGCCAGAATGGTGTGTAAACTGCAAAGATCCATTTACGGATTAAAGCAAGTTTCTCAGAGTTGGAATCTTTGCTTTGATGAGATAATCAAATAGTTTGATTTCATCAAGAACGAAGATGAGCCCTGTGTTTACAAGAAGGTTAGTGGGAGTGCCATTGTGTTCATAGTGCTTTATGTAGATGACATATTGCTCATAGGGAATGATGTGCCTATGTTACGCTTACCAAAAAGCTTGGTTATCCAGAACTTCTCAATGAAGGACTTGGTGAAGCAACCTATATTCGAGGAATCAAGATCTTAGACTTGGGTGAAGCAATTATACTCATTTGTGCCCTATCCTAAGACAGAGGAGGATAGGGTGCAAATGAGTAGGATCCCTTATGCTTCGCTATCGGGTCCATCATGTACGCCATGATCAGTGCACTGCACTCAGATGTCTCATACCCTCTTAGTATGACTAGCAGAACCAATCTAATCCAGGTGATAGTCACCGGATTGCAATCAAAATATTCTCAAGTACATGAGACGTACTGGGGATATGTTCCTGGTATTCGGGAATGATGATTTAATATTACGAGGTTATACATATGCCAGTTTTCAAACTGACAAGGATGACTTGAAGTCACAGTCTGGATTTGTTTTCACGCTTAACGGCGGAGAAGTGAGCTGGAAGAGTTCCAAGCAGGAGACTACTGCAGACTCTACAACGGAAGCCGAATACATAGCAGCCTCGGAGGCGGCAAAGGAAGCGCTTTGATGAAGAAGTTCATTATCGAACTTGGTGTTGTTCCTCCATTGAAGGTCCAAAGGCCATTGTACTATGATAACAATGGGCGATTTCTCACCAAAGGAACCAAGGTCTCATCAAGTCCAAACATGTGCTACGGCGCTATCACTTGATTAGAGAGATAGTAGATAGAGGAGATGTAAAGATAGAGAAAGTCCACACGGATGATAACATAGCTGATCCGTTAACTAAGGTGTTGTAGAAAACGGATTATAATAAATAAAACGATCAAAACAAGTTATAAAATTTATAATCCGGTCGTGGCCTCAAGTGCAAGGTCGTAGCAAAATGGTGTAACCGGAGTCGATCACGGGAATTGGGGTTGTATCGATTCAAGTTTTAGTTGCAAATGTCACGAGTTTATACTAAATGCGAAACAATAAACAAGAAAAACGAAAGTGAATAAAGTATGATGAACAAGAAATTTGCAGAAAAATAATAATTAACAACTAGGTGAAGGCTTGAACAATTATCCAAATGCAAGATATAAAAGCAAGCAAACACGGTTCCACGAATCAAACAAATAACGGTTTCAAACTATTAATCAAATGATTCTATCACAAGGTTACGATTATTACACCTAACCGAATGCCCAAATCTCTAATGGCTTAGATGATTTTATTCACAATCTTTTATCAAAGATTGATCCTTTAACGTTTTAGGTGGGGATATTTATCAATATCCAAAAACTCTAAACCGCTTAAAACCACAACTTTCGTTATAATTTGGTTTAAAAGATTCAAACTTTTGTATAAAGGACCTCAGGGTTCCATTAATCGTCATCAACGGATTGTCGATCATACAAATAATCTATCGATCGAAATGTAAAGACGATATGAAAACGATACAAAAGTTCTAACCTTTTGATAGAAATCAATCAATACAATAATCTGAAAGCCGGTATCCGCTTGAAACACTTCCCTAGTTTGCTTGATGAAGAAATTAGCTCTCATTGTTGAGAAATTTACACCCTAATTGTGTTTTTGGAATGAAAATATAAAGGGAAAAAAAGGAAAAAGTCGGCCCTTCTCTCGCTGTGAATTGCGGCCGTGTATGAATATATGTGATTAGGGTTAAAAGTCGTGGTATTTATAGATATGTCAAGTCGGTTGTCGCACGCTGATTGCCCTGACGCAAGTTTGCTTTTCTTGAACTCAAACTTCTAAAATTCATATCTTGAGTTTTAGACCTCCAAAATTATGATCCGAACGTCATAATTAAGCTCTCGGAAAACTCTACAACTTTCATTAAGGACTCTTCTTCGTAAAACGCCTTTTGACTAGCCCGTCGTGTTACGAGTCGCTTACGGATTTTCCCAAGCTTTATTCCATCTTCATCCTCTTGTATCTCTTTCTTTCCATTTTCACTTCAATCAAACATCATTGTTTAAGCTCATCCCATCAATTCTCATGACATATTTAGGTACCTACAATCACGATAAAGATGTGCAAAATGTAATATCACGGATATAACGGTATTTACCTATAAAATCACGTAAAACTACCACTTTTGCACTTAGACGCTTCTTAAACGCGCTTGCTCAATATTTAGATAAAACCAATGATTTTCTATAAAACCATTTAAATAACGGGGATATTGTTACGGAAATATTGTAGAATAAACCATAAATTTCACCCTTAACAACTCCCCACATTTAACCCTTGCTCGTCCCGAGCAAAACAAAACAAAACCTAGCTCGAGTCAAAGAATAGGTGGATACCAAATATAGTGCATAGTAACTAAGTAGAAATTCACCCAAGTGTTTGCGCAAGAGCCATATCAAACGTCCACTAGATCCCAACTTGAATTGAATTCAAGCAAAACTAGCTAGTATCACACTTAAGTTAAGCATGATGACGCCGATGTGCACGCATGCGAAAAGATAATAGAAAGTAATCAAACCATTTCTACATACTTAGAGGATGATTCCTACAACATATCATAAGAGTTTATACTGGTATAAAATCATCATTGGCCAAGTCTTGAATTTTTTTCGAGTTATTATACATTTTTTTCAAATTCACTTTTTAACACACATAAAAATGAGCTCTTGCCCGTCATTGTAGAATAGGACATTTTGAGATATGCCCTAACTACCCAAATCATAAGGCAGCTTTTTCGGATCGTCCGTGAGCTATTGGTCGTCATAGTGGTATAGACGCTCGTGATACGCCTACTTCACTCAAATCATAAACCAAACTTCCGACACACACATTTATTATTAATTAGCATTACTTATACGAGATTTCTGGTCGGGTAGCTTGGTTCTAAGCCACGAGCTATACAAGCCTCCTCGAGCATAATGCCTCAAGTAATGAATTATTTATTATTACTACTTCAAGACTTTGGCAATGACTTACTTATCACATTCAAACTCTATGATATTCACAATATGTCATACTTTGAATTTAAATCCAAACTATTACTTAAATATAGCACTCGAGCACATAGTATAAGCTAATCAAGGAATGCTTAACCTATATGGATCTAACTTTTTTAAAAATTAGCTCATTATCCGATAAGGCACGTGAAATAAGTGGTCGTGAACCTCTAACTCATCTAGCATACACAATATAAGGCATCCATTAAGTTTAGACATCGAACATAGGCATGTAGTTGTTCACTCGGGATAAAACAAAATTTTCAACTTTTTGTGCATTTTGCATTGAACTTATCATGATATGAGCGAAGGTATATAGGTGCACACTTTATCTCCTCCCCCACACTTAAAACACAACATGTCCTCAAGTTGTGCAGAGATAAAGCAAAGTAAAGTACTTAGCTGATTTATAAAGGTCGGATCGTTGAGCAGGCTGCAGCATGAAAAAGGCAACGATCCCCGTATGTAGAAGGCTTGTATCAGCTAAATAGCTTAAAGTAACCTGCATTACTTGATAGACACACCAAAATATTTGGGGGAAATCGGGGAAGCATGCACGAGATAGTTGTAGAGAAAGGAGAACACAGTGCATAGTATAAACATGTAATTAACAAGGATGCATAGATGAAAGGATGAAACGAGGAAGTACAGAACATCTATGTAATAAGATAGTGCTATATAAGCGCAAATGAAAATATCCACATTAACTAATGTTTAATCAAAGAACAACGGCTTTATTCAAAGAAAACGGGCGCTCGACTTAAAACAAAGATGCAAACCAAACACTAACTGTAAGCAAACACTAACTAACTACTAACTAGTGTAGCGAGGACCAATCTATCAAACGATGAGACGGCGGCGAAGCACGCCGATGGCAGGCCGCCGAGGTCGAGTCACACTGTAAGTTCCAATCTTCTCCAAATAGCTCTATCCCCGAACATGCTCATCCTCGAGTACCAAGATGAGATCACTAGAAACGGGTCATCGAGGATCGTGAATGGCCTCTCTAAGTCATCTTCGATTTCCTCAATGGTCCACTCTCCATCTCCACCAGAGAGAGATGGTGGCACGACGATAACAAAGGTGAAAGTCCGACTCGGGTGAGAATATCGATATCCGCATCCAAGACTCGCAAGCCACCCGACCATCATCCAAGGAAATGGCGTGATCCGACCGACAAACTCAAACTCGGGCTCGGTCATCCCAAAGAACTCGTGTGTGGGGACTCCATAGGGATAACGATCGCCATCATCACCATCTCTCAGAGTCAATCAAGCACGTAAATGGACCACGCCATCGTGGGCTAGAAAGAAAACGGAAAACAACCAAACAAAACAAACGAGAAGAAAAGAAAAAGAAAAGGATATCTAGGGTGCCTCCTAGTAGCGCTTCCGCTTATTGTCGGCAAATGACAACCATTGTAAGTTCAACCCGGATCGGGCCACTTGACGCTTTCGCCACCATTTCTATCAAAAGAGCTCGTGTCAAGAATGTAACCACGAAAACAACCATGCATGCAGGCATCCCGCTTCTTCAAACTCTCCCAGTGCTCCTTTAATCTTTCTAGCCGCTGATTTCCTCCTCCTTCCCTTCCTCTTCGATGCATTTCCTTCCAATACTGCTCCATATCCCAACTTCCAAATAAGACTTCACCGGTGATTCGATAACGGCCTCGGTGAATAAATCTGTGCAAACTCTTAAAGTCATCGACTTTGATTCACACACTCAAATATGTCGAGAACCGAACAATCAAAGGTGCCTCCTTTGGTAGACCAATGTAATGTTTGCACCTTTGACCATTTACCTTAAACGGTCGATCACCAATTCCTTTTAGCTCCAACACTCCGCTTTGAAAGACTTGCAAAATCTCGAACGGGCCGGACCACCGTGAAACCGTAGCTTTCCAGAAACAGATGTAACTGGAATTGTATAGCAAGACTTGCTCTCCGCATAGAACTCTCTTTGCTTAATTTTCTTATCATGGAGCAAATTTTCATTCTGCCCTTACTCACTCGGCGCTCAGTAGGCCTGGAGCCTCGAACTCATCTAGCTCATGCATCTATCAAGTCTCAGGCTCACCACAAGCTTTGGAATCAAAGTTCAAAACTTCTGCCGCCCAATAAGCTTTATGCTCAAGTTCGACCGGCAAATGACATGGCTTTCCATAAACCATTTGATACGGAGATGTACCCATAGGTGTCTTGTAAGCATCCCTGTAAGCCCACAAAGACATCATCCACCCTTCGCACTCCACCCTTCCGATGATCATTAACTGCCTTTTCTAAGATCTTCTTGAGGCTCGTTACTACGCCTACTACCGACCACTTGTCATAGGATGGTATGGTGTACCGGTTTTATGCCGAACACCATATTTCTCTAATACTTTGTCCAGTGGTCGATTACAAAAGTGCGCCCCACGTCGCCGATTAAGGCTCTCGGGCAACCAAACCTCACAAAATGTTTTCTTTAAGAATTTCATGACCGCTTTATGGTCATTGTGAGGGTGGCGATAGCCTCCACCCATTTAGACACATAGTCTACACAGACTAGATGTATCTATTCCCGCATGAGGATGGGAAGGGACCCATAAAGTCAATCCCCCTGCACATCGAACACCTCACACTCTAAAATGGGTTTTAACGGCATATCATATCTCCTTGTCAAAGCACCGGTTCTTTGGCACCTATCACAACCTTTACAAAAGGCTTCAGATCCTTAAAAATTGAGGGCCAAAGAAACCGTATTGGAATATCTTCGCAACGGTCTTCCAGGACCAAAGTGGCCGCCATGGGACCACTATGACATTGTTCAATTATGTCCCGCTGCTCGATTCGTGGACACACCGCTGAAGCAACCCATCTTTACAGAGTTTAAAAAGATACGGTTCTTCCTAGACATAATACTTGAGATCAGAGAAGAATTTCTTCTTCTCCTGATACGAAAACTTGGGATTCAGATATTGGGAATGGAGGTAATTAACGATTGAAGAATGCCACGGAGGATCATACGTGCAACTATTCACAGACATAACACTCTCAAAGGGGCAATATAAATCGATGTCTTGTGGATTTTCCTCTACTACGGGCAACACTCTTGATATGTGGTCTGCTACTGTGTTTTCACTACCCTTGATATCTTTAATATGAACATCAAACTCCTGCAGGGTAAGAATCCAACGCAGTAGTCTCGGTTTTGCATCCTTTTTATTCATCAAATAGCGCAGAGTCATGTGATCGGTCCGCATAATCACCTTGGCACCCAAAGAAATAACTTCGAACTTGTCCATAGAAAAGACAACAATAAAAGTTCCTTTTCCGTGGTAGTGTAGTTTGCTTGTGCCGGATTCGTGGTAGGGGCTTGCATAGTAGATAGGTTGGAATTTACCATTAAGTCTTTGCCCCAAAACCGCACTAACGGTGTAGTTGGAAGCATCACACATTAATTCGAATGGTAAGTTCCAACCGGAGAGATCGTAATCGGAGCGAGATCAAAGCGATGTTTAAGCTCTTTGAAGGCACACTTGCAATCATTGTCGGTTGAAAACGACGCCCCTCTTTAAGTAGAGTTGATAGAGGTTTTGAGATCTTGGAGAAATCTTGAATGAATCTCCTATAGAAGCCGACGTGACCAAGAAAACTCCTCACTTCTTTCACGCCTTAGGGTAGTTCATTTTTTCTATGGCCTCTATTTTGGCCCTATCAACTTCTATGCCCTTAGCTGAAATTTTATGGCCAAGAACAATCCTTCATCCACCATAAGGTGGCATTTTTCCCAATTGAGGATTAGGTTCTTCTCCACACATCTCATAAGCACCTTGTCCAGATTAGCAAGACAATCATCGAACGAGTTACCAAACACCGAGAAGTCGCCCATAAAGACCTCCATGCATTTCTCAATTAGCCCGCAAAAATTGCTAACATGCATCTTTGAAAAGTGGCCGAGCATTACAGAGGTCGAACGGCATTCGCTATAAGCGAAAGTACCATACGGGCAGGTGAAGGTCGTCTTTTCCTCGATCAACGGGGTTTATAGGGATCTCGAAGTACCCGGAGTATCCGCCCAGGAAATAGAGAAAGGGTGTCCCGCCAAACGCCGAGCATTTGGTCAATGAAGGAGAGAGAAGTGGTCCTTCATGGTTACTTCGCTCGCTTTCTATAGTCGATACACACACGGTAACCGGTGACTAATCTCAACGCGACTTCTTCTCCCTTGTCATTTTTTTCAACAAAGTGATACCACCTTTCTTAGGGACCACCGCGTGGGGACACCCCAATCACCGCCGCCTATTGTATATATGATCCCCATATCAAGCAACTTGATGATTTCTTTCTTCACCACCTCCTATGTGGGGATTTAACCGTCTTTGAGGTTGTCTAATATGCTTGGCTCCTTCTTCGACTTTTATCTTGTGCATACAGACGTCAGAGATATACCTCCGATATCTCCTACACCGCCACCAAAAGCTTTCTCATTTCTTTTCAAGACGGCCAACAACTTCGCTTCTTCTTCCCTCTATCACCTTAAGCGGAAACAATTAACGAAGCCGATCACCCTCTCTCAGAAAACATACTTTAAATGTTTCGTAACGGTTTTAACTCGAGGTCAATCGGAGGGTCTTCCAAACTAGACTTTAAAACTTTACTTTGCAAATTATTAGAGGAGCAACATAGTTCTAATAAATCTACTTCCTCTGAAGGCGAAAGGTTCTTACTCACTACAACTTCATCTTCAGTCTCAGCTCCAAGCTCATTCAAATCTATCCTACCATATTGGTTCAGATTATCGATCAAGCGTTCGTATTCAGATTCTACTGCAAGGACTTGCTCTTCTAGAAAATCACTGAAATCATCAAATGATTCCTCGATAGAGTAGCCGGTTGGACATTCAGAAGGTCTTTTAATAGCTTTAGATACACTATAGCTCACTTCTTCATTTCCAACACGCAAAGTTACTTTAGCACCGTCATCACAATCAATGAGGGCTCTAGCAGTAGACAGAAAAGGTCGTCCAAGAATCAGGGGTGTATTGGGTTGTTGGATGTCTAAGACATACCAATCCACAGGAAAGGTAAATCGATCGACCTGAACCAACAAATCCTTTAAAATCCCTGTTGCTTTCTTGGATGATCTGTCTGCGAACTGAATACTCATAGTGGTAGGTTCCAAAAGATGGTCTAATTGAGTCATTGACACACATATAAAGGCATAAGACTAATTGAAGCTCCTAAATCACATAAGGAATTAGGGAAAATGAGACCTCCAATTTGCGAAGTAAGGAAGAATCGCCCAGGATCATCTTTCTTAATCGGTAACTCTTCATAACTCATCATTGAACAATCTTCACCGGTTACCTTTTCCATACTTCCAACTTCTTTTAGATGAGACTACATCCTTTATGAATTTGGTGTATTTGGGCATCTCAACCAACACATCGATAAAAGGTAGATTAACTTGAGTGTTTTTCAAGAGGGTTGAGTACCTTCTCGCATTTCTTGTCCTCGCATAAAGTGGATGTTTTTCTTCCTTGGTGGAAATGGATGTTTCTTCAATTCTTCTTCGTAAAAACTTTCTTGGAAGAGGCACTAACAGACTTTATCTTCTAAATCCTTCCATCTCACCGTCTTCTTACTTGTCAAGGGATCCTCCTCCCGACTCACTTCTTTAGATTTCTCGATCCGTCTGGTCACCACCAATTCTTTCTTCGATTTCTATCTCATCTTCCGCTTTTTCTTCACCCAGATTGGGGATTGGGTCTTCTCAACTTCCCCTCCCACCGAATCAAGGTGGTAGGAGGGTCTACTCGTTCCACAGTTCTCGTTGAATGCGTGGTTTCCTTGAAGTTGAGTGCCGGATCTTAAATTCATGGCACTGGTTTCCTCCCTACCATAAGGGGTGGTTGATGTCGATCAAGACACCGTTTGGGTTCAAATCACCAGCCACTTGGCTGCCCTTTGGATTTCTTTTCGTGAAATCAGGCGGATGACCCTGAGGTCGTGAAGCTAGCCGCCACCAAATCGTCCCTAATCGCCTCTCCATTTTTTAATAGTTTTTTGTTGCTCCTCAAAATCGAGATCCGGTAGAGCATTATTGTACCCAAATGGCCCTTGATGATTTTGAAATCTGGGAGGATGTTGATTAGACCGGTTTTGATAAGGAGAATTGGTGTTGGCGGCCATGCCTGATTGAACCTCTGTTGAAAATTCGAACTCGATTCGGGTTTTGAGAGTAATTCGATTGGAATTTTGATAGTTCGAGTTGGAATTTTGATTCGATTATAACCAGAGTTTTGATTAAAATTTTGGTTTTGGTTATAACCTCGATTCTCGAAAGTTATTCGGCGGTAAAATTGATTTGGGAATCGTTGGTTTTGTCGACTTAAAAGCATTGACTTCATCATTTTCCCTGCTTAGGGGACAAGCTAGAAAGTGTGGCCCTTTAGACCACAAGTCCGGCAAATAATCGGAGTGTACCGTCTCATACTTTGACAAGATTGACTTGGTAATTCGCATGGAGATTGAATTGACATTAGTCAATCACGTGACCAATCGGGCAACAATTGTCGCGATGTTGATTTAACTTGAGCGTTACGCTGATAAGAGGAGAGGTAGGTGTGATTTGTTTTGGGGATGAGTAAGAGCGGCCACTCTGCTAAGCTGCGCGGATAGCGATCTGATTAAAATTGACTTCCTCGATATTTGGAGCAGACGAGGCTGTAATTGCACGATATGAAGGAGCATAGTTATATCTAGCTATATCTTCAAATAAAGCCCAACCTTCGTGGTGTCTTCTTGAAAAGCTCCTCCAGATGAACTATTCACCATCCCTTTGGTTAGTTCGGTCAAACCACTAAAGAAAGTGTTGACTTGACGTTGTAGATCTGAGCCATGATGGAGCGGACGCAAAAGAGATTTGAAATGCTTCCAAGCATCGAAGAATGACTCATCCATTTTCGCTGGAAGGTAAAAATGTCATCGAGGCATTAGGCGATCTTTGAGGTGGAAAATCTGACTTAGGAACTCCTTCT